>JAULKM010122029.1:0-20813 GCA_032355605.1 Rubia tinctorum | reverse complement strand
ATGCAACATGTAGTAATTATAAAATTTATAACCCGATTCATGCAACTCGAAAATTTCTTCTAACTTACACTTTAAACTTTGGTCTTTCCATGACTCATGGAAATACCGTCTTTCAAGAGATGGACTCCATAAACTAATATATACTTCCTTCGTCTCACTCTAAATTGCTTATTTACTTTTTGAGAGTCAAACTTTGTAAACTTTGACCCTCTATATAAATTATTATTATATATAATAAATATATCTCGATTCGTTCAAGTTATGGAGTCCCTCTATATAAATGATCTCGATTCCTTCAAGTTTTTCCACCACTCTACCGCATAATTTGTGAAGGAATACTACACCACTTTCACCTTTTCTTTCTCCCTAAAATTGTTGAGATCAAATAGATTCTCAATTTGTCGCTCCCAATCAAGGTACCTTGCTAGATTGTGCTGACCATCAAATCTAGGGATATCACATTTAAACCCTTGATATTTTGAGCAGAATCCAAATTCTCACTGAAATCCGAACTTGGCATTCTTCGAGAATGGTGTTTGTTGTGGCAATGCTTTCTAGAAAACCCTCGGTGCGATCGTTTTTCCGAAGCATGATCAGATTCTTCCCCTGAACTACCATAACCATGAAAACCGCTGACAAAATCCTGGAGATAATCTTTCTTGGAAAATGATGGAGGTGACGGTTTGGCCATGCTGTCAACTTTCCTCCCCAAACGTTGCACTTCACTCATGAGCGCATTTATTGCAAGAGCAAATCGATCTGGATCAAGTGGTTCATTTGGTTTGATCCGTTGGTGATCCCAACTACCAGGAGATTTTTCACATGATTGATTACCACGTCTACCATAGGAATTGGGCTATCAATGTTAGATTTTTGGGTTCCCCCAGAAAAGGTGGGATGAATGGATTATCGTCCGCCATCTCCACTAAGAACTGTTGAGAAAAACCAAAAAAAAGTAGTAAAACGTCCCCCCTTCCCTTTTGTTTAGTAAGGTCACTCACCAAATTTATAACACTCACAAATGACAAGGCGAAAGCTAAAACAAGAGCAATCGATCAATTCACAGTAGTTTCAAAGCAAAATAGGAGATGAGTACAACATAATTTATTTCGAATTTTACAAAACGATAAAATCCAAAATTGCCTCTAAGAATTGGAATTCAATATTTTTAAGAGAATAAGGAACAAAACATAATTTCAATGGCTTGAATCGGAGTTATATCGAATGAGTTATGATCAAAAGAAGAACGCTTTAAATAGGCAACAAATAAGTTCTGAAAATTCAAGTACCTTTTCCTAACTCGAATAGGATTAAATACCCAAACCCAAATCCTTAATAGAATAGATTTTTCTTCAATTTACTGCTTCCCTTGTCAAAAATTCCCCTCAATTTCCTAATCCGAAAAGGTTTTAATTTCATTTTCCTAATCCGACTAGGATTTTAAGTTTCTTTTTCCCTTTTCAAATCAAATTTCCTTTTTCTTTCTTCTTTTTCAACCCCAAATTAGAATTTTCAACAATATATGTCCTTTACAATCCGAATCTTACTCCTCAAGTAAGTATAACTCAAGTACAACTCCAAATTTGAAACAATTGCAAAACAGCCCCCAAACTCTCGAAAATTTCAAAACATCCTCAAATTTTCAGATCCAAACCCTAGATCCCACAGATTTAAATCCCAAAAACTGCTACCCTTTATTTTTGTTGAAAAACTAGAAAACCCCTGTTGAAATTTTTGGCCACCAAGAGATCTTTTGCTTTGCTTTGATACCAACTGATATGAATCTCCTTGCGAAAACTCAGGATTGCGGAACTTTGATAATTAATTGAACTGCAATTAAGGATACTTTCGCCCAAAACCCTAACAAAATCTGCATAACTTGATCACTAACTAGCCCAAAGGATTAGCTCACAAATAGAAGGGTATTGATACTTAACTAGCCCGCAGGATTAAGCAACAATGAAAACTCTCGCAAGAAATTGAGTAAAACTCAAAAATATGAATATTTGATTGATAATAATGGTGAATGAAATCGTGAATAACCTCCCCTATTTATAGGGTTAAGGTTCGACCAACCCTAATCAGAAACAGAGCGGAATTTGGTAATTCCCACTAGAAACTGGAATGACTTGAGACAACTTTAAGAAGGTAAAACCATATTCAACTAGAATACCCAATTTAAAGGGAATATATGGCCGAATTTATTTAAGTTAATTTTTGAATAAATATTGCCTTATCTAATCTTACCAAATCTAATTCTTGTCAGATCAAAACTGAATATTGTAAACCCTAATTAGAGAAGTAGCCAAAATTAAAATCTTCCAAAGTCCACATGGCCGAGTTTAATGACTAAACTTCAAAATGAAATAATTTACAATAATTTACAACGATCACACTACCTCATTAAAAACCCAGTGGGAAAAGGATTATAGTGTTCTTCACGATATCTTCAATTCCTCGAAACTCTTGAGTAATTAATCCAGGACTTTGTCGGTTTGTTCTTCAACTCTTCATCTTGAAGTTGATCAATCAAAACATTTAAAGTCACATCTCTAAAATTCATTCTTTCCCTAGTCATATGACCTTCTATGTCAATCAGAGTATCCCGAACATATCCTTTAAATGTCTGATCAAGCTTTGGCATGTCGTCATCTATGGTGATAGTTTTGACCTTTGTATCAGACGGCGTGGCTAGGGTGCTGGGCGGCGCTACTAGGGTGCTAGGAAGCAGGGCTGGGGTTCTAGGTGGTGGGGCTAGGGTGTTGGGCGGCGGGGCTAGGGTGCTAGTCAGAGGTGGTGCTGGGGGGATGATGGTGGTTCTGGGAGAGAGAGGGGTGGGTGATGTGGCTAGGGTTTAGGGTGGGGTGGTGGTTCTGGGCGGTGGAGGTGGTGGTTTTGGGAGGTGGAGGTGGTGGTTCTAGGCGGCGGAGTGGTGGCGGCAAGGTGGTGGCATGGGGCTGAAGAAGGAGACAAATAGTTCAGTTTTAAGTCTAGGGCTAGAATGGTCATGAAATTTTGAGTTTTAATTCGAGGGCTATTTTTGTCATTTTAGATTAAGGCAAGGTAAAACCAGTTAATCAAGACTCGGTTATTGACCCACAAGATTCTTATGACTCAGAATCATTAATTCCTCATTATTTCTACCCACCACCCTAAAAAAGTTGTATTTGCACCTAAATCCCTCCTTATTCTCAATTATGTATTTTTAGTATTATAATTTGATGTTTAACTATTTTATTATGATGATCTATTGTTTTGATGTGATGTTTATTCTTTCAATTTTATGTGTATTTTAGTGTTTGAATATGATGTTTAACTATTTTAATTTGAAATTTAGTATCTTTATTTGATTTTAAATTATTTTTATTTGATGTTTAAAATTTGAATTTGATGTTTCAGTAATTTTCTTGGATTTTTTAATTATATGATGTGTAATTATTTAAATTTGAGTTTTATATCTTTAACCAAGATCACATTAAGACATATTGTTCAGGCCTAATATTTCTAGCCTTACATGAACAAACATCTGAATTTGTGTCGTTGGGTAAACCAACGACAAGCCTTCAATCCAAATACGTTCGGATAGGCGAATTGACGCAGTGAAGCCTGTTTACAAGAAAAAGAATTTAAGGCAATCTCCTGGGTATCTCTTCAAATACCAAATATTAGCTAATGGACATGTCAAGAGTTTTGGATTCATGAATGGGCAGTTCAAGGGTTGATTCATGAATTGAGTAATTCAAGAGTTGGGTTCATGAATTGGAAGACTTTTCGTCACTACACGAACTCTTATAAATAGAGGGAGAGTTAGAGTTATTAGGTGTGTTTGGTAGACATCTATTTTGGTCTTCAAATCACCCTTCTATATCTGTAAGCTATGGGAAAAATGTAGTCCCTTCTGTTTCTCTAATCTGGGTTGGGTGTTCATACGTGATGTAATGTCTAACATTTGTAATCTTTCTTGTCCATTTGAGCAATTAGATTAACCTATTTCTGTTCGTGGAGGTAGTCAATATGTTTGGTGAACCGCGTTGCAATCTGTATCCATTTTCTTGCTTTCTTTTTCTTTATCTCAATTCTCCGCAAGTATTGGATTTATTTCCCAACAAGTGGTATCAAAGATATCTGGTTATACAACAAGTGGTATATGAGCTGATGGTTCTTTGGGGCTTTCATTTCAAGATGAAGAAAAGAAGAAGAAAAAAGTTATGAGTTTGGTTGATCCGTTGGCGAGTTTGGAGAAGATGTCTTTTTCTGTTACCTCTATTGGAATTCACAAGCTGCTGTGTGTGAAAAGTTCTTTCCTAGTTGAACTTGTTAACGTTCGTCTGTTCCGCTGGTAAATTCTTTCCGGTTTGAATTTATTTAAATATGTCTGTTCTGTCACAAGTCGTTTCTTGGTTGGACTTGTTGAAATCTGTTATGTCTGTTAAATCCTTCCCTGTTGGATTTATTCTGGTTGGTGGTATTTGGGCACTTTGGCAAATATGTATGCACTTCTCCCATGCGTCTATAGTTGTCTATTACATCTGGTACATTTGCCATCACCACCGCGCGTCTGATACACCTGACACCATCATCGTCCATCTGGTGCATCTGGTACATATGATAACATCATTGTGTGCATCTAGGACATCTGGCACAATCGTTGGGCATATGGTACATATGGCACAATCCATTTGCATATGGATATGGGATATTCATCGACCCTTGTTATGTATTTGGGACTTTGAATCTAGAGGGGAATTATTGGGTATCTCTTCAAACACCAAATTTTCGTTAATGAGGTTGTCATGAGTTTTGGATTCATGAATGGGAAGCTTAAGGGTTGATTCATGAATTGAGTAATTCAAGAGTTTGGTTCATGAATTGGAAGACTTTTCGTCTGCACTCAAACTCTTATAAATAGAGGGAGAGTTAGAGTTGTTATGTGTATTTGGTAGATATCTGTTATGGTCATCAAATCACCATTCTGTATCTGTAAGCTATCAGAAGATTGTAGTCCCTTCTATTTATGTAAACTAGATTGAGTGGTCACGCTTGACATAATGCCTGACATCTGTAATTTTTCTGGCCTATTTGGGCAATAAGATTAATCTGTTTCTGTTCATGGAGGTAGTCGTTATGTTTGGTGAACCACATTAAAATCTGCGTCTGTTTTCTTGCTTTCTTTATCTTTATCTTGATTCTGTGCAAGTAGGGGATTTATTTCCCAACAAGTGGTATCAAAGCTAGCTGGTTAAGCAACAAGTGGTATAAGAGCTGATGGTTGCTTGGGGCTTCCAATTTAAGATGAAGAAAAGAAGAATAAAAAGAAGTACCGAGCTTGGTTGATCCGTTGGCCATTCTGAAGAAGAAGTCTGTTTCTGTCGCCTCTATTGAAATTCACAAGCTGCTGTGTGTGACAAGTTCTTTCCTGGTTGAACTTTTTAACATTCGTCTGGTTTGAATTCTTTCAATTTTTAACATCCGCCGGTAAATTCTTTCTGGTTTGAATTTAATTAAATATATATGTTCTGTCACAAGTCATTTCTTGGTTAGACTTGGTGAAATCTGTTATGTCTGTTAAATCATTTCTTAGTTGGATTTATTCTTATTAGTGGTATTTGGGCATTTTGGTACATCTGTCTGACACTTCTCCCATGCGTTTGTAGTTGTCGTTACATCTGGTACATTTGGCACCACAAGCGTGCATCTGGTACACCTGACACCCTCGTCATGCATCTGGTACATCTGGAAACGTCATTATGTGCATCTGCTACATCTGGCACAATAGTTGGGTATCTGGTACATATGATACAATCCATGTGCATCTGAATCTGGGATATTCGTCGAATCTTGTTTTGTATTTGGGACTTTGAATCGATGGGGGAATTGTTGAGTATCTCTTCAAATCCCAAATATTAGTTAATGAGGATGTCAAGAGTTTTGGATTCATGAATCGGTAGCTCAAGGGTTGATTCATGAATTGAGTAATTCAAGAGTTTTTTTCATGAATTGGAAGAATTTTCATCTGCACTCGAACTCTTATAAATAGTGGGAGAGTTAGAGTTGTTAGGTGTGTTTGGTTGACATATATTATGGTCTTCAAATCACCCTTCTGTATTTGTAAGATGTGGGAAGAATGTAGTCCCTTTTACATCTCTAATCTGTGTTGGGTGGTCATGCGTGACATAATGCCTGACATCTGTAATTTGTCTGGCCCATTTGGGAAATAAGATTAATCTGTTTCTGCTCGTGGAGATAGTCAACATGTTTGGTGAACCGTGTTAAAATCTGTTTCTGTTTTCTTGCTTTTTTTTCATTATCTCAATTATGTGCAAGTCGGAGATCTATTTCCCAGCAAGTGGTATCAGAGCTAGCTGGTTATACAACAAGTTGTATATGAGTTGATGGTTCTCTGGGGCTTCCGTTTCAAGGTGAAGAAACGAAGAAGAAAAAAGTTATGAACTTGGTTGATCCGTTGGCCAGTCTAGAGAAGGCGTCTGTTTTTGTCGCCTCTATTGAAATTCACAAGCTGTTGTGTGTGATAAGTTCTTTCTTGGTTGAACTTGTTAACATTTGTATGTTCCGTTGGAAAATTCTTTCCCGTTTGAATTTACTTAAATATGTCTGTTCTGCACAAGTCATTTCTTGGTTGGACTTGGTGAAATTTGTTATGCCTGTTAAATCTTTCGCTGGTTGGATTTATTCTGGTTGAGGGTATCTGGGCACTTTGGTACATCTGTCTGACACTTCTCCTATGCATCTATAGTTGTCTGTTACATCTGGTACCTTTAGCACCACCACCGTGTGTCTGCTATACCTAACACCGTCATCGTGCATCTGGTACATTTGGCAATGTCATTGTGTGCATTTGGTGCATCTGGTACAATCGTTGGGCATCTGGTACATATGGCACAATCCATGTGCATCTGAATTTAGGATATCCATCGAATATTGTTCTGCATTTGGGTCTTTGAATGGAGGGGGGAATTGTTTGGTATCTCTTCAAATCCCAAATATTAGTTAATGAGGATGTGAAGAGTTTTGGATTCATGAATGGGTAGCTCAAGAGTTGATTCATGAATTGAGTAGTTCAAGAGTTTGGTTCATGAATTGGAAGACTTTTCGTCTGCACTCAAACTCTTTTAAATAGAGGGAGAGTTAGAATGGTTAGGTGTGTTTGGTAGATATCTGTTCGGGTTTTCAAATCAGCCCTCTGTATCTGTAAGCTGTGGGAAGAATGTAGTCCATTCTCTTTCTGTAATCTGGGTTGGTTGGTTATGCGCGTAATGCCTGACATATGTATTCTGTCTGGCCCATTTGGACAATAAGATTAATATGTTTATGTTCATGGAGGTAGTCAACATGTTTGCTGAACCACGTTAAAGTCTGTGTCCATTTTCTTGATTTCTTTTTCTTTATCTTGATTCTGCGCAAATAGGGGATTAATTTCCCAACATCTCCGAGATGGTGATCCTTGAGTTATAGAAACCCAAGGTTAGCGCTCAAACTGGTAAGGAAGGGCATATTATTAATAACCGGAAAAACCAGAGCTCCAGGGAAATCTATCGTGAAAATAAAAGCTCTGGAAACCCCACAAAAAATCATCTCAGATAAGAAATACTAAAAATACATCAAATCAAAAATATTTAAACACCAAATACAAACATTAAAATTAACATGAATATAAAAGTACTTAAACAATCAAATACAAAAAGTAAAGACATCAGATTAAATGGACAAATAACCATAAATTAAATACTTAACGTATAAATTAAATGAAAATAGATAAACATCAAAGAAAATACTTATGTATACATAAATTTTAATCAAAATGCACACCAAAGTGACATTGATATTGGAAATAATATATTAATACTAACATTTAAAATATTAATTTATATCATTAATATCAAGGCATACATTAAAATAAAAATTTCATATTAAAAAACATTGATATTAATTGTTAAATGACATGTTGAAAAGTTAACACATCAATAAAAATATAAGTTAATTATTGAAAATTAAGATAATAAAATCTCACAAACTATTGTCAAAACACTAGTGGAGATCCTTCTATTAAAGGCAGAAATGGAAGACGGTTTTAAAATTTGCGCCTAAAACCACCTCAATTGGACCTTTCCAAACTCGGAAACTCCTATTCGGTTCCCGCAATTGAAGTTAAAGATGGTTTTGGGTCGATTAATGGCAGTTTTTCAATAATTAAAGGAATTATTGAAAAACTGCCATTAATCGACGGCTAATTAAAGGTGGCTCAAGGTATATCTGCCTTTAATCAACCCTAATTAAAGGCAATTTGTCAAACTGCCTTTAAAAATGACTCTTTCTGATTTCGAAAAGTAGAAACAAATGTGTTTCTGAGTTCAGACAACATGTGGTTTCCATACTACAGAGAATAGATACAATTTTCGAACTAGTTAATTGTCCGTGTCCACATTCCGAGTTCGAAAAATGTTTTATCATGTCTTCATTCATAAGAGAAACATTTACGAGTTCGGGAATGACCCATCTTATTTTTTTAAAAACATGCCCTGTTCATTATATGCCACAAAATCCTAAAATTTGAAGAAGAAGCTCAATTATTCATTACCCATTGTTGGATAATTAAAATGCTTCTAGTAACATAGAAAAGAAATTTAGTTCTTGAAATGATTCAAATTTCATTAAAATTCAAAACTAGAATCATGTCATAAAGTCCAGTACTAGTAACATAAAAATTCAACGGTCATCTCAAATAGGAATAATATAATAAAGTTTTAAAATGCCATTCATTGACGTCTTCAATGTCGCCAGTTAAAGTTGATTGGTCTAGTCGTTGTCGGGAGCTTGATGTGAGGTGGCGCTCATAAGCTCGCTGAGATTTCTCAAGGAACCTAATCTTCGTCTTCATGGCGCAAAATTCCACGCACATCCATTTGTAGCAATCCTTGAAGCCTTTCAAGTATGAATTTTCAGTACCTACAAAGATTAACGACCAACATATGAATTATTTAAAAAATAAATAAAACACAAACAAGGAAATGAACTAAATCGATGTAAACTCATTTGTGACAAACCATCCTCAATTCGGGGCCTCTTTCTTACCTTGGGAGCTTTTGTGGTCTTATAAAATCACTTACGATCGTGCAACACCCAACTCTTGTTCTCGGAGTAAGTCTTGTCAAAATACTTCGGCCCTTTTCCCTCCCTTGTAAAATTAAACCATCAACATTCTTCAAAATGCGAGTGATTAAAATCCCATACGGTAGGCGTTTCAACACTTTCTTCGACGTTGCAAAATGCAACATATGACTAAATATAGCCGCCCATGATTGATTTTTCTACCCTCAATTATTAAATAGAATATCACAAGGGTTGTGTAATTAAGCTCGGTCAAGTGTCCTCCCGAGGAGACCAAACTCCTATTAATGATCTCATACTTAATACATTGGTCATTGCTCAAAATGGTTAGATCAAAGGTTTCGGGTTTCCCTAAATCCAATTTATCATGGTGGAAGTACCTCTCACCCACTTCACGGTGTCAATGTAGGGGTAATAAAATTTTAGCGACTACTTCTCTTGATGGTAGCAATCATCTAACGGACCATCTAGATCCCCCGGAAAAATAATAATTCCGGGTGTATATATGGGCAATCTAATAACTTATTAATACTTAATTGGCTAATCGGGATGTCAATTCCTCCAACTTTATTACCGTAATCCCCATTCCCCAATTCCAACAAATTAGCATAAAACTGGCCAGTCAAATCAAAATTTGCTTTTTCATCAAATGAAAGAAAATTCTCAGCATGTTGTTCACTAAATGGTTTTAGGTGATTGGCCAACCCGATAGCTAGTTACTCATTAAAGTCGACAAGATATGTATCCAATAACTTCCCCTTCTCACGTAATTCGTCATACCAATTTTGAGCAAATTGAGAAATGAAACTTTTTCATTGAAACTGGGATTATGGCTAGTTGAATGAGATCTCGGGATTCCGTAGCTTGAACATCTCCTAGTCATGACAAAATTTGGTGGGTTTAGTAAGAACTAAGGAAATGATGGTTGTTTTCGAGTTCGTAACTTGGCTAGGGTTTATAGATTTGGGGTCAATTTATGAAATTGCATTCGATCCCTTGTTTTTTATATACATTTATATTTATGAGTTCGGAAACTTTGATTCGTCTCTATACATAAGGGACACAAATAGTTTCAAATATCAGAAATGTATTTTTCTAAAAATAATGGGCGTTTAAATTTTTCCAGAAGCGGCCTTGAAATGTCGTACGAGGTCGGAAACTTATTTTTCGAGTTTGGAAAGTTCATTGTACTGGAGGGTCTGAGTGAGAAGATTTATTTTTGAGTTTGTAAACATGTATGGTCTGTATATGCAAAGTAAAGACACATTTCCGTGCTCATAAATGCGTCTGTACTTTATGTCAATTTCAGTGTTGAAAAACATTTCCCCTTAGAGGCTCAACGTTTGGAGTGAAAATTATATTTTCCAACATTTAACACAATGCCATTAAAATAATATAATATAAAGTGAATGAAATAACACAAAACATTGTCAATTCACCTACAACTCCCAAGTCTAAAAAATAATTCCAAAACATTGTTAATATACGTTAAAATGAATCCCAGGCATTGTTAATTCACCTTCAGTTTCTTCTACCAACACAAAATATTTTACCAACCAAGACGTTGTCAATTCACCTTTAAAGTTAACGCAATAAAACAAAACATTGTCAATTCACCGAAATAATCCAACAATGACAAAACATTCAAATATTATCCAATTTCTTCTACCCAAGCATTTTATTAATGCTAGAGTCCCCCCATCTTGGCCCCCGATGTTTTCTTCAACGCCTTGACTCACATTCCCTCCATCCCTGCCATGATCACCACCACCACCACCACCACCACCACCCTCATCATCATCATCTTCTTCTTCATTCTCCGAGAATACTGGCTCGAAGTTAGGTGGCTTGTCATCATCGCTCAATTCCAAATGGAGGCCTTGTGCTTCCATGAAAGTGACATGATGGGAATGAGCACATGTCAACATCTCGTGCATCTCGGTCATGTCCACACACATACAGTTGAAGTACTTGCTCAACCTAGCTTTCCAACCGCTGCCGATATTTGTAAATAAATATTCATAAAAATTAATTGGATATAAAATTTAATATATTTAGTTGTACTTAATTGAAAACAATAACTAATTTTTTATCACGTATGGGAACTCAATGCCTCGTCTCTTTATATATCCGCTTCGCGAGCTCTCTTAGAAATTTTAGCTTTTTGATCGGGTATTCGACGAAACTCCCAATTGGCGTCAAAGCCGAGACTGAGTTGTTTTGGTTGGAATCACCTCCTGTCATGGTATTCCATCCAAAGAGCCTTGGCCTTAGGAATTACACCCACCTTCTTCAGCATAGCGGTTATCAAACCACGTAAGGAAGATCTTTCTTTTTTGTCAGCGCGGCCTTCTACATGAATGAGATGATGGCAAAGCAGGATTTTATCTTGACCCCCTCCATGATGTAGTAAATAGCATGAGTTTAGGAATGGTTGGATCACAAGTGTGGTCACCCATGAGAAAAACATTCAAACATATCCACTCATACACGAGACACTGCTCTAAGGTCAACTAACCGATATCATAACTCTCTACTTTCCCCGCATCACATCCCGCCATCCTAAAATATTTCCTATCCATAGCGATAGAACAAAGTGAGGTAGCCTCACTCACGCCCGACCAAACATGTGTGATAAATTTCTAGGGAACTATTGGGGTCACCAGGCCTTAATTTCCCAGAGGTGGTGTGGGGGGACTAGGGTTGCTTTAATTGTATACGTAGTACATCTATCCTATTGACCCTAGTTACATCACGATCGTTCCTACTTTGACCCACATTTGCAAAAACAATGTATCACTCCATCCACATGAACAAGCTCATTCATACAAAGTAGTTTCTCTAAATGTTGGGTTTTTAAATGTTTGTGCAAATAGTTTAGATTTATTTCTCAAATATCTGATGCTAATACATCCTTTGAACTGACCTTGTAAATATGTCTGGCCTACAATAAAAAAGAGACAAGTAATTTTTGAGTTCGGGAAAAGTATTCGTAGGGATTTCCGAACTCACAAACCCTTCTCATCGCAAAAAAAAAAAACAATAAGGATTTTCAAATGGGCATTTAATACCCATTTGAAAAAACCGTGACTTTCCCACCATATCCCTGTCCAAAAAAAATCCCAAACCCTACACTGCAATCCCTTCCAGTATGACTTCAAGATTTCATCTTTTAAAGATTGGAGGTATGTCTTCCTTCCTATTTCTCTTCTACTCCAATTTTTCATCTAATTTTTAGTTTTTCTCAAGGATTTTGTTTGATATATAGGTAGAAGCTATGAAGGAGTATTTCATACCCTTTGATTGATCAAATTAGTAAATATTCTCTTCAATAAATGGCTAGGGTTTACTATTTTGGAACTAAAATGACCAAAATAAAAATTTAGCTTCATGATGTTAGGGTTCACATTTTGTGATTCTCATGAATTTTATTTTAGGTGGGGTTTGTTACTAACTACAATTTGTGTATTATATTATGGCTTCGGTGTTTAAATGGTGTTGGATGATAAAATGATTCATTGGATGTTACATGTTAGATTTGCATATGATTAGGCACCGAAGCTATTACTCATTTTTGAGATCGAAATTAGGAGATTTTCCAATATCAGAAACTTCCATGAGATACAATGTACAGACGAAAGTTTCCAAGTTCAATTTTTTTAAAGGCGATTAAAAACCACCTTCATTGACAATTTGTAAAGGCGGTTCTCAGAACTGCATTATTTTCTAATTGATTAAATGAGGAACCATCAATGGCACTTAGAAAGTTCCTTTAAATTTCCGAAAGAACCGCCTTTAATAGGCCCCTCCTACACTAGTAAAATAACTAAAGTTTGAAAATTTTAACTTATAAACACAAGAGTATACATTAAAAGATCAAGATTGAATTTTAAAACACATGATTTTATTAGGAAAAAGGCTTCTGGCATAACATCACAAGGTTTGATTTAAACATCAACTACTAGTAATGAAATATCATATCCGGTATTAAAAAAACTCATGCATTGCGCGCAAATGAGTAGAAAATTTACCAGCCAATTTCTCCGACGCAGATTTTCTACTCGCGAGATTCTTATGACTCGGAATCATTAATTCCTCAATTATTCGTACCCAACACCCTAAAAAAGTGGTATTTGCCCCTAGATCACTCTGGATTCTCCAATATGTATTTTTAGTATTATAATTTGATGTTTAACTATTTTATTTTGATGATATGCTATTTTTATTTGATGTCTTATTCTTTCAATTTTATGTGTATTTTAGTGTTTTAATATGATGTTTAACTATTTTAATTTAAAATTTAGTATCGTTGTTTGATGTTAAAGCTAAATCAGTTGAACTTGAAAAAAATAGCTAAACATCAAATATAATACATCAAATTATTTACTTTAAAACACCTAGGTTCACTTATTTAATTTGAATTTTGATGTTCAACTGATTTAATTTAAAAACACAAGATTTTACTAAAAAAAAGACTTATGGCATAACATCACAAGGTTGATTGAAATGTTCAACCACTGGAAATGAAAAATCCGCGCATTGTGCGCAAATGAGTAGAAAAATTAATCCGCAAATTTCTTCGACTCGGATTCTCAACCCGGGATATTGTTATGACCCAAAATAATTAATTCCTCAATTATTAGTACCCAACACCCTAAAAAATTTGTATTTCCACCTAGATCCCACCTTATTCTCCAATATGTATCTATGATAATTTGATGTTTAACTATTTTATTTTTATGATCTACTATTTTTCTTTGATATTTTTATTCTTTTAAATTTTATGTGTATTGTAGTAGGTCTTCTCAACCAGAACGACACATTTAATTCCATATTCATTTATCTTTGATTTATCCTAAAAGAAAGTTTATCTTTTCTTGAAAGATCTCAAGAGATTCCACCTTTTCTCTCAACTTTATATGTAATTCTTTGTTATCTTCTCCAGATTTTGAGAGTTTGTTTGAAGACATAATTTTTTTTATGTGAAGACCACTTTCGTGGGGGGAATTTATAGGCACCCCAAACCTTATAATATCCGCTTCAAGTTCATGTTTACAAAATGTTCAAATAATTTGAACGAGCGTGTCAATTAGCCTAACTACGATGATTTGAATGTCATCAAAAGATAACCCCCCAATATTGAGGTGCTCCCAAGTAGTGTGAACTCCACCCCCCGTGTCGAACGCACCCTTGGCCGGACCTCAATATGTGGGAAATGAAGACCATATGAATACAACTTCATCCAAAAGTGAACCGTTTAGGTTTGAGTTTGTCGAAAAAGTTTGATAGGATCCAGTAGCCAGTGTTTGTCGATCAGTGATGGAATGATAATTGACCCTGGTGGCCAGATTCTGTAGTTTGCCAGCCCTTGCTAGACTCTAATGTTGGGCACTCCATCCCTGTCAAGCTTTACAAGTCCTTTCTCCACCTGAGTGAGAGCTTGATTTCCAAATGCTCCTTCCGTACTTGTGGTTCTGCTTCTCCTAGCCAATTGATCTGCAATTTTATTTGCCCCCCTGCAGCAAAAACAAATTTGAGTATGATAGGGTTGTAATTGAAGCGATGTATGGTATGCCTTCCATGGTCAATTTCCTGGATCTGATATAGCACCGATGGGTAAACCACAATCTGTTTCAAATGTAGCCATGGTTGGATTGATATTCATCTGCAACACAAGATCCAATCCAAGTTTAATTGCATTAATTTACGCAATGAGTGGAGTGTTAAATATACCAAACTTCATTATGTAACATTGAACTGGTATGATCACGGAGAACATCAGCTATTCCACACCTTTCTGTGTTAGAAGTCCATGAGGCATCAATGTTTACTTTTATATCTCCTATATGATTCGTTGTACTTGAGGATATGTGTATCTGAAAGTCTTTCAGAAGTGAAGATATTGTAATTTATATGTGATGATGGTTTCTTTCAGAAGTGAAGACGCGTGCTTTCAGTTTTGTGATGTCGCCTGAATAAGTGTGTATATTTTAAAAATGCTCCAGTTGTCCTGAATAAGTGTGTGTATATATATATATGTGCGCAGAATATCATCTCCAAAATATTCCACTGTGTCTGAATCTGAATCGACAACGTTTGAATCTGCAGACTGTATTTCATGTCTTATTTTGTTGTGGTAGTGCTGCATGTGCATTTCATGTCGTATTTTTTTTGCTAAGACCTGTACATATTTTTCATATATCGGTTCTTTGATTCTTATATTTTAAATATGGATAAGAGTTGGATGGATAAACCAAGATATAGTTCAGAGTATATTTATAAGATAGAGGACTTTGTTAAATTTGCTTTTGCAAAGAAGAATATCAATGGGACGATTTTATGCCCATGCAAAGATTGCAAGCTAGCTAAGTTGGTGGATCGAAACGAGGTCCGAGAACATTTGTTTATCAGGGTTTATCTCTGGTTATAACCAATGGATAGTACATGGTGAAATTCCATCAAATAATTCAAGTACTAGTAACACATCTGCTGCTGTTGGTATGGAATAAAATAATGCCGATGACATTGAAGGATTGGTTCACAACATTTTTGGAATTCCTGAGCAAGGTGTGGATGGAGACATTTGGACATAATCTATTGGGGATGAAAATATTCTTCAAGGGGTTGCTGGTAAGTTCTACAAGTTGCTTGAAGATAGTAGGAAGAGCTTGTACGAAGGAGGTGAGTCATTTTCTAAACTTTCTTGGATCATACACATTTTGCACATCAAATGTTCAGGTAGGTGGAGTAACAAACATTTTTATATGCTTCTTGAATATTACACAAGGGATTTCCTGAAGCCATGACCGATCTTCCTAAGTCATATTATAAGTGTAAAAAATTGTTGAAGGATTTGGGGCTTGGTTATAAAAAGCTATATGCATGTGCCAATGATTGCACATTATACTGGGGAGATAATAAGCATAAAACTTCATGTGGGACATGTAATGAACCAAGGTGGAAACAAACAAACAAGGATCCAACTGGAGAGAAGATGAAGGTTGCTCCGAAGGTTTTATGGTATTTTCCAATTAAACCAAGACTACAAAAGCTATTTACGTCATCAAAAACCGCATCGCTCGTGCAGTGACATGCTGAGGATGGGTATATGAGGCACCCTGCCGATTCCCCTGCTTGGAAAACGTTTGATATCAAACATTAAAATTTTGCAAGCAAGCCTCGTAATGTCAGATTAGGATTGGCTTCTGATGGGTTTAATCCATTCGGCAATAAGAATGTGGCACATAGTACGTGGCCCGTAGTATTAGTGCCATACAATCTACCTCCTTGGATGTGATGAAGGAGCCTTATTTCATGCTTTCTTTACTGATTCATGGTCCTTCAACGCCAGGGAACAACATTTACATTTACATGCAGCCTCTAATAGCAGATTTGAAATATTTATGGGAAAATGATATTGATACATACGATGCTTCTGTGAAGGCAAATTTTGAGTTACGAGCAAGCTTAATGTGGACAATAAGTGACGAGCAAGCTTAATGAGTTACGAGCAAGCTTAATGCAAATTTGTCAGGATGGAGTACGAAGGGTTATTTAGCATGTCCTGTATGGAATGAATTCAGACATTCTCAAAGGTTGAAGGCAAAAATTGTTGATAAATGATATATTTCGAAAGGATAGTAAGCATGTTGATGGAACCGAGGAAAAAGAAAGCCTCCACCTCGACTTTTTGGGGATATGGTGTTGGAACATTTGAAAGATATTGATTTCAGATTCGGAAAAAAAGTGAAAATTATCCAGTTCTACCCTTTAATTGGAAGAAGAAGAGTATTTTTTTATTTTTCATATTGGAAAGACTCTGTTCTGCGGCACAATCTTCATGCATATTAAGGTTTTTCTAGTGAGTTGTTTTGTAAATATCGTTCCAATCTATCAGTTATTGCACCCCGTAAAGATTGGAGAGGGGGGGGGGTGTATTAGGGTCTAAGGCTAGAATAAACTTTTCTTATGTATATATTATTCATATATATAGAGTGTCAGAGCTACCAATTGGGTAAACCACTATTATTCCCATTATTTTGTAAAATACTAATATAGCCTGTCTTTTGAAAGACGATCTTTTCATACGTTATGGAATGACCAAGGTTTAAACTGTAAATTAGAAGAAATCAAGATAAAAATTTTGGGTTGCATGAATCGGGTCATAAACTTATAACTACTACACATTGCATAGTAAAATTTTAATATTGCAACTAAAATCTTTTACCTTTCTATAATTCTAATTCAACTTCATCTTTCCATATGGTATGGAAAGACGGTCTTTCCCAAGATTTTGCCGTACTAATATAATGGATTGAACATTTATATTTGAGATAATTACTCTTTAATCTTTTGATGCGGGACTTTGACTGCACACTCAACAACTCTCTAACGATCACACAACTTGTGTCTTTCATCTTCGAACCGTGTTTCGAGGTTGTGTCCTTTATTCTTGTATCAATTTACAAAGGCACAATAGAGGGAATAATATGATATTATTTTTTTGGACTGTGTCTGCACGGGTATATCTTCGTGCAATGGCAGAATATTGGAGGGACTAGGGGGTGCCTGGTACCCACCGATTTTTTTTACCATAGATATTTTGTATTTTACTTTAATTTTATTTGTTTTTAAACATAAAAAAAGGTTGTGGTCCCCTTAAAAGTATTAACAGTTGCACGATACATGCAGACTTAGTAAGGAACGCAGACAAAAACTAAGTAATTTAAAATGTTAGAATTCTTAGTTTTTAATTGTAGAGCTCAACATGAAATAAAAAATAACAATCTAATTTATCTTTAATATTTATCATGGGAGGGAGGCGGGATGATGTCTTCTAGCAAATCACGATGGCGACGAACGGTTATTTAGAGCGTTAATCCTCCACCTTTGCGCTCCGCTCAAAGACCTTCGTCAAGCCAATTGAAGTCGTGATGCCCGGAGGTTGAATGACGGCGAAGCATGGAAGCAGGAATACGAAGGCGACGGAGACATGGAAGCTTGAAGACACAAACACTTTGGTGAAGCACAGAAGCTCCGACGATGGAGATAGGTCCCTAGGTTATGTGTTTATTCGATCATTTGCAATTCGGTCCCTAGGTTTCAACATTCTTTTTAAAAGTCACCCCGACTCATAAATAAATACACTTTAAACCCCTATTTTCTAAACTTTTATTTTATATGCTACTATTTATAATTAGTATCTGGTCTTAACATGATACGGTCTCTTTAATTTTTTTTGTCATTTAAATGAATTAATCTACTATTACTTCTGATTTTCATGGTCGGTTCGAAATTAATTTTTTATATATAAAATTTAGTCCCTCCAAACGAAATTCCTGGTTCCGCCCCTATCTTCGGCCATATTCTAAAATGTCCCATACTAATATGGAGGATTAAACAATTAAACTCAAGACAATTACTATCAGAAAAATGGTCTGCCTATTTTTGGAACAAATTTGCTCCAGAAAAAGAGTCCAGTAGTGATGCATATTTTGCGACAGGTAAGGAAATATCACAATATTTGCTCCGCCTTCAAGTCTCACTAAATATTTGTGATACGCCCACATGTCACTAAACTGAATTACTACATCAATCCATGTCACAAATTTACTGACACTTCTAAATTAAATTGCTCTTAAAGCCTCACAAACAAATATAGCGATACTTTAACGCGTGACAATATTTTAGTGACACGCTGAATAGAGGCACTTCACAAGGCATCACTAATCATTTTAACGATGCTTTTGAGTGTCACGAATGCTCCAAAGAAAACATCACAACTTGAAGTTTTTTTTGTAGTGGCAGAAAAAGAAATTGGAGAATATTTGTGGTTCATCCTAAAATTTAGTTCATAGTTTAATTTTAAGCTAAACAAATTTAAATGCAAGCATCTGGCCAATTGAAACCAAAACTTGTTTATTTACTTTTTCAAATTCAAATTTTGTAAAGTTTGACCCTAAATTTCGAATAATATATATAATAAAAAATATCATGTGAGATCTTGTTAGATTTATCTTAATGTCTATTTTCTAAATATCAATTTTTTATTCGGAAATATTTTATGTAGTTAGATATATTAACGGTCATATATGATCATTGAATAACGTGAAAAAGTAAATAAGAAAAAAATTAATGAGGAGGTAAATCACGTCGCCAAATGCAAAAAATTAAAATCTCTCACTCACGGAACCTCATCATCCCGGCTAGCATACCACATGTTGATCATGAGGAGGTAAATCACGTCGTCAAATGCAAACGGGCCACAACCTAACATATTCTTAAATACTCAGATTAATGTGAAATGGTCAATTTCCAGATTCCCCATATATAAACTCACTCTGCACTGGAACTCTGAAAAAGACATTGAATATTAAGTATAAAGGAAGAAAATAACTTTTGTATACTAATGTGGAAGCTGAAAATTGCCTAAGGCGGTAACCCTTTGCCGACAATCACCAACAATCATGTTGGCCGGCAGCATTGGGAGTACGATGCCGGAGCCGGGACACCGGAAGAACGAGATGCGATCGAAAAATATAACAGGAATTCACAAGGAACCGGTTCAAAACCAAACAAAGTGCCAGTCTTTTGATGCGTATGCAGGTCCGTTGTGCTCCATTCATT
This sequence comes from Rubia tinctorum, assembly GCA_032355605.1. Classification (NCBI taxonomy): domain Eukaryota; kingdom Viridiplantae; phylum Streptophyta; class Magnoliopsida; order Gentianales; family Rubiaceae; genus Rubia; species Rubia tinctorum. The sequence goes on along the minus strand of JAULKM010122029.1, from coordinate 1,061 downwards.
CAATTCGTTACACTAGGGATACACGCCACAATGTATCCCCAGTAACTAAAGGTTAATACATTCTCTCCTGTCACATAGGCATATTTTACTAGATTTCCATTGATTACGCATCTAATGTAATTTTTGGGGATACAATACTGAATCCCACTCATTATAATTTATAAGTATTAGCTCGAGACTGAAGTATTTGATTCTTTCTGAACATTACAGTTAAGAAAGGAGAATGCGAGCAATATTACTTGTCCAATCCCAGAAGCGATTAAGGTTGGAGAAACAGAGGATGTAACAGTGGAAGCAGTGACCGCGACTCTGAGAAGAGGCATCAGTTTCCATTCAAGTATTAAAGCTCATGATGGCCACTGGCTTGCTGAATCTGCTGGCGCTCTTTTCTTCTCACCACCATTTGCAAGTCTTCCATGCAAATTTCGCTGCCGGAACCTATGAAATTATGGATCCGCCATTAATGGGGAAATCGTACAGGTTGTTACTTTATACATAACTGGAGCACTCAGTGCAGTTCTATCTCCGGCGCATCAGAGGGAGATGATTCGCTACATCTACAACCATCAGGCACCTACTTTCGCATAACAAAACTTGTAGTATTTATTAAGATTGATAAATAAACATTAAAATTAGAATTTAATTAATCATTAAATTGAGAATGAAGAACATGGATTTGTACTATCAAATAAACCGTACAGACGTTGAGGACGAAGAACATAGCCAGCCTGACGCTTCCAGAGGAAATAATTTGAAGAAGTAAGCTTGATTTGCATCATGTGAAGGAGAGTGTTGTAGGATAATTACTCGTCAGCCATTGTGAGGGAGTTGTGGCGGCCAAAAATTTAGATCAGTAGAGGAGTATAGCCGATTTAAAATATTTGGGAAGGGAGGAATATGGTTGATTGGAAAATTATGGCTGATGGATAATTATGGGTGATTGGAAAATCAAACAATTATTTGAGATATCAAAGTAGAACCAAAGAATTATTTGGGAGGAGGTAGTACGGCCGAATAAAAATTATGGCTGAGGAAAAATATTTTTGGGTGGCGGCTAGGGA
>JAULKM010122019.1:0-20814 GCA_032355605.1 Rubia tinctorum | reverse complement strand
TGATTATGTTTTCCAACACTCACGATCAGATTTTTCTTACTCTGATCTGAACAAGCATATAAGGGCTCTAATTGAACTTGATAAGATCGGTTTACCTGAACTCATAATTGAAACTTGAGTGGATGCTACTCATAAATCTTTTTTTGGCAGGAAGGGACAACCGGTTTGAAAAAGAACCGGACAGTTTTTGTGCAACAAGAAATGGAGGCTGATTAGCTTCCACAAGAAGATACGGCCTGGAAATCCACTGCTGAACCTGGACAACAAATGGTTACCTGGACAACAAATCTCCAAAACACAAAGGGACACGGGGTTGTGAAGCAAGAAAAGACATCTACCTTTTCTATCATACAACTTATATTATTTTTATATTTTGGAGGGTGATAATTTGGAAGTCTGGCCGAATGTTGAACATCGACACAGGGGGTGGAGTTGTTACATTCAGAAACACTACCAAATTCTAACAAAACCTTTATCCCGGCTTGCAATAGGCAACCATTTTGCCTTTTACAAGGTTTTCTGTACAAACGGTCACTTATGTGGTATCTTTTTGGAGTAACGAAAGTTACTAACAGGTCTGGAGAACCTAATAAAATCATTCCCCATCTACATGGGTTTAATTAAAAAAAGTATATGTACGTGTTTATATATATGTATATATGTACGTGTTTATATATATGTATATATGTATGTGTTTGTATATATGTATGTGTTTATATATATGTATATATGTAAGTGTTTATATATATGTGTGTGTGTGTGTGTGTTTATATATGTATATATGTGTGTTTATATATATATATATATATATATATATATGTATGTATGTATATATATATATGTACATGTATATATATGTATATGTATATATATGTATATGTATATGTATATGTATATATATATATATGTATATGTATATGTATATATAGACACATTCACACACACACATGTATACACACATGTATATACACACATGTATGCTTATATATGCTTACACACACACACACACACACACACACACACATATATATATATATATATGTTTATATCCACCCTTATATGTTTGAACCATTCAGAAAATCCCTCTTCTTCGTGGATGACCCCGATTTACCATTATTTACTTAGTTGTATTTAGGAAGCATTTAGGGTTTATAAATTGTATGAGGTACGAAAACGACCTCCCACGGAGTTGACCAACTACTTAAGCATTTTGTAGACAATCATGGCTTTGCAGAAAGAAATAATGAGGAAGATAAAGGAGATTGAAAACAAGGAGAAATCCAGGATGGCGAAGACCCAAGGAGGGCGCAAGCATGACTTCAAGCCAATGAAGCTCTTTCACGACAAAGGAGACCAAGGGATAGATCCTCAACAGGAGGAGCAAAAAGGTGAGACCAGCTGCAACACATTGAGAAGCATGAGGAGCAACCCCATTTCCAGGAAAAGACATAGTCCCGGGAAACCAGAGCCCTCAGTCATAAAACAGAGAATACATGGGACAAGGCCTACGTTTCCCTGGACGAAAAGCGTGAAAGGAGCGGGAGGAAGTTGGGAAATAGTGAGAGTGCATCGTCCAAGAAAATAGGAAGAGGGTCACCGTTCACGAAAAGGATCCAGCTGTTCATGGCTGATTCCAACCTAATGATACCCTCCAACCCGAGGCAGTACAACAGAGAAATAGACCCTGAGGACCATAAGTACGGAGTCAGGAGCCTGATAGAAGAATTTGAGGAGTTTGACATCACCAGGATTCCCAAGTTGCAGATTACTAGAGCGGACGGCCTGAGCAAGCTAGATTCCTCGGCCCATGCGCATTTAACTAAGTCAGTCCTAGTTGAAGATCTAACAAATATATTAACGGATACAGAGGTGATCAGAGCAATAGTAAATGCATCCCTGAACTAGATCACACCGATTAAGGAGTACCTAGAGAAAGGGATCCTGCTGGAGGATGGAAATGTAGCAAGGAAGATCAGGAGAAATGCACTCAAATATATGATGAGGATTGGTCTTACTAGCGCAGACATGTTGAGCCGTGGCTCAGATGGCGGACCCAAGTAAGGAAAACTTGGTCCTGCGAGAGATACATAATAGAAGTTGTGGCATCCATTAAGGCCCAAGAACGGTGGCCCTACATGCCATCCGACATGGGTAATACTAGCCGATAATAACAGCAAACGCTGAGAAGATAGTTAAAGAATGCCACAGGTGCCGGTAGCACATGAAAATCCAACAACTCTCGGCGGAGCAGATGACAAGCATCAGGCCACCTTGGCATTTTTCTAAGTGGAGAATAGATATCTTTGGATCATTCACGGAGGTAGCAGAAAGGAAGAAGTTCTTGGAGGTAGCCTTAGACTATTTCACCAAAAGGTTGGAAGCAGAAGCTTTAGCAACCAAAACAGGAAGTAAAATCAGGTCATCGACAGTGGCAATGGAAAATAGTTCGCGAATGAGCCTTTCAAGTTGTAGTGCGCAGGGCGGAAGATAAATCAACAATTCACTTCGGTGGCTTATCCCCAGGCCAATGGGACAATAGAATTTACCAATAAGACCATCCGCCGGGGATTGAAAATGAGGTTGGGAAAAGCCAAAATGGACTGGAAAGAGGAGTTGACAAGCATTCAATGGGCCCATTGGACCATGCCTAGAGCAGTAACCGGAGAATCTTCATAGAGGCTATGCTTCGAAAGTGAGGCAATCATTCTGCTAGAAGTAGTTATGCCCAGCTGGAGAGTAGGAGAGCCTAAGGGTGTTCAAATTGGATGACCCAACCCATTTTGACCAGACCCATATGGGTCGAGTTGTGTCAATGTCCCATTTGGGTCGAGTGGGTCGCGTCAAAATGGGTAGGGTCGAATTTTGACCCAAATCAACCCGTTTTGACCCTTTTTTCTTTAAAAATCATAAAAAAGATTTAGTTTAATACAACATATCCACCATTAATTTACTTCATAAACAAGTTTAACATTCTTGAAACAATATTTATAAAACTAAAAATAAATTTGCAAAAACTAATATTAATTATAAATAATATATTGATCAGTATATGAAATATATATTCATAATAATATTTAAAATATTTAGTAAAATTAAAATTTTAATTGAAATACTAAAATAATTCTAACTAAGTAAAAAATTGTATTTTTCTTTATTAAGTGAATAATATATAACTAAATATAATTTAATATTCTCATTTGAAATTATAAAAGTACACCGGTATTCCCAAAGTCGATTCCAATCATACCGGATGAGACATTTGCCATCTCCAGTCAAACTTATAATCCCCAAAAGTGATAAAGAAACTGGCAAGATCCCACAGAGATTTCCACAAAATCTTTCGACTAACCCTTGCATATTTATAAGTAATCATCTACAATTTACTCTAGATCAAGTACTAGCACTTTAAAATATTGATGGATGGAATTTCATTATCATTTTTATTCATAAAAAACAAGAATATGTAATTTTGTGTGATTCTATGTTGTGGAATTTATCGTTCTAATAACGCTTATCGTATGGGTATTAATGAATACTAATAAAAATGAGGGATGAATACCCCGGTTCCTTGATGCCTAAATCGGAACAACATTATTGTAAATATGTAATTTAGATAATTGGTATCTCCAATTTTGCATCCTGTCCCGCCATACAAAATAGACCTAAGTATAAAAATAGAAAAGTTCACCGAATGAGCTAAAATCGATTCTAATCGAACCGGACGTTAATAAAGTTCATGGATATTTATAAATTTTAATTAGTAGTATCTAATATACTATGAACCTTTATTGAAGTCAATTATGTTTGTTTTGGTCAAATGTGGACCTATTTGCTATGCTAGTGGGTTGAAATGGCGAGGCCCACTTTTAGGTTAACCGACACCGGTCATATAGCGGTTAAATGTCGCCAAAAGAGATTTACATGCGACGTTGCACCTGCCGAGTCGGAATTCAAAAGGGTAAATTAAATTCATTTGGGTCAAACATAGGCCCATTTGCTATGCGAGTGGACTTAAATGGTGACCCCCCACATTGAAGTTAGCCGACGTCACTTGAACATTGGTCCAATGTCGGTATGGTTGACTGATATGCCACGTCGCACTGGCAAAGGTGGAATTTAAAATGGTTCATAACGATTATATATATATATATATGGATCCCACCTCATAAATCCCTTCAAACAATCAACTTCCCTTAAATTTCAACAGTCCCCCTGCCCATCTTTTCAAAGGTATGGTTTCTAGATTTATTACATATGGTATGTGAATCTATTCTTTGTTTTCTATTTGAAGTACCTATGGATTAGAGTTCTAGGTTGTTCTTTGTTTTTTGTTTTGAAGTTCATCTGGATTATGTTCTAATGTGCCTAATTTTTTTGGTTTAGGATCTTTTTTTTCCTCCAATTTTCTGCTGTTGTTAGGTTATCTGCTGTGTTTGAATGCGACGTCATTGATATTTCGATCCTCCTTCGTTTAGAGAGATCTTTGTGCGACATCGTTCATTCATATTGTATGTTGTCATTATTGTATGAGACATCGCTCTCTTCTCGGTTAACCAATCGGTTATACCAATGGTTGAGCAACGTTGCTTAGATATGTCAACCATGCCATTATTGTGGACCGACATGTTAGCGATGTCGTAAATACATGTTGGCTAAGCCATATTTTGGACTGACATGTATGCGTGAATCATGGCCGACTAAAAAGATTAATTAAACTAAGTTCTATCAAACCATTTTCTATGCATCATAATATATATCATCTGTGATAATATGAATTTCAATAATCAAGACTAATAATGCTGGTTCGAGTAGCCGTTCCCCAATAAAGGTGAGAAATTTTTTTATTTATTTTTTTATTTGATTACATCTATTCTAACTTAATTTTTACTAATTTCATTGACCAATTCAGATCCATAGGGATTCAGATGAGGACCATCCATGGACTACATTCGATGATATCATTCCCCACTTTGTCAAAACTCTAACCCGGATGAACTTCGGTTCAATTCCGATATTGGTAAGTCCACCCTATTACACATATATTTTTTGTTTTCAATTAAATTTTTCTATATATTAATTTCATATGTACTAAATGTGGTTTTATGTTTATTATTCAGTACATTCCTAGCTACATTGTGGAACTCCTACCACCGTACAAGTTGCATGTTGTGCTGAGGTGCAACGGAAGGGAGTATCACATGCACTACTAGGGGAACATGAGGCTCAAGACCATGAATCCGAAGGGTTTTAGTGAGTATTTTAATGCAGAGGAACTCAAAATTGGGAACATGCTCTATTTCGAGCTATTAGAAAGGTTCAGGCCGATTGTCTTCAATGTTATCGTTCTTCCCCCTAGATTTTTTTGTACTACTTAAACATTTGAACATTATTCATTTTTATGTATTTTAATATTTAATCAATAATCTATTTTAATATATAACATATGTGCAACCCTGAAACTATTCCCTCTATCCTAACTCTATTTGGACCGGTCACTATTAATTTAGTCAAACTTTGTTAAATAGAAAAGTAAATTGCAAGTAATATATAAGACAATATATTATCATGTGCGATATCATTACAATCGTGTTAACATCTATTTTTATAAATAAAAAAATTATTTTCAAATATGCAGAATCAAAGATATTAATGGTCAAAGATAGCTATGGTCAATCTGAAAAATTCAACTTTTGCAAATATAGTTGGGACAGAGAGAGTAGCAAATATTTGTTGCGGCCAATTTTTTTAAAATAAATTCAAATGGTTGACCAACTAGCAGGTGGACTTAAATTTTGAGGCCCATATAAACGTGCAACGTCGGTTATGGATCGATCCCTGGTCATCTAAACCGACATAGGTGCAATGTCGCTCTATGGAAGGAGGACATCACAAGGGTCCAAAAAAACATCGTTCTGAACCAGCTATAAATATGGGTTCCCTCACAATCAGTTCAAAATTTTGCTCATAAGTTTTTCGCGAATTCCAACAGTCTCCAATACTCTCTTCTCTTCTCTTCTCTCTTTTCAAAGGTATGGTTTTTCTACTCTTCTAACACCTACATTTTTGTGATTGTTATCTATGGTCTGTGAATGTGTTAGATTTTTGGTATTCTAGTTTTTACTCAGATTTTTTAGAGTGTTTAATTTCCTTGAATGTAAACATATGTACTATGTCTTGCTATGTTTTTGGGACTTTTTTGTGGAATTTTTTGTTTTTAAAGCATCATTTGTTCTGGGTTTTTTCCCATAGCTATCTCTAATACATGCGACGTTGGTAACATATCTGTTACCAGTAAGTTTATGCGAGTAGTGTGCGGCGTCGTACGTTCTTATTTCTGGTAGCGTGATCTTTAGTATGAGACGTCCCACCTATGTCGGTCTGACCTTCAGTTGAACCAAATTGCTACCGGTGTCACATATTGGCATTTAAGTTTACTTTTAAATTGTATATGCGACATCATTTTTGTGTTGGTGAAGTCTTCTATTTTTTTCGACACATAGCGACATTGCTGCTACATGTCGACCAAACCACTGCTTTGGACCACCATGAACCTGCAATGCATGGTCGACGTTACACCTTGGATTTCCGAGGCTAGTTTGCACTTAAAATTTTCATTTTTAATTCAGGGCTAATGGCTGGCGAAGGATCATCAAGTTGCCCCTTTTTCCAGGTCTTTTACCATTTCACATATATATTTACTAATACATGTTTACACTTTATAACAATTAATATTTTTGTTTTCATACAGTTCTCCGCACAACAGAGCAACACAGAGCCTCTTATGTTCGATCTTGAACAACATACAATGGTTGCTGATAGCCAAAGCTTCCACTTTACTCTAAAGAAGCAGAACTTCGGGAATAACCCAACTTTGGTAAGGAATTTAAAATTAATATTATTTTTTGATAATTTCACACACACACACACACACACACACACATATATATATATATATATATATATGTTTCTAATCAATATTTTATTTTGGTGAATTAGTACATCCCGAGGAAAATTGTACCACTTCTGCTGAATGAGAAGACCCACTTTGTGCTGAGGTGCTACGAAACAAAGTGGTGCATGAACTACTCGGAGGGTGGGAAGATCAACGCCCTATCCCCAAAGGGTTTTGGTGAGTTCCGATGTGGAAACCATCTACGCATTTGGGACACCTTGTTCTTCGTGCTCATTGAAACTGGGAGGCCGATTGTCATCAAGGACATCATAATGCAAGCTGATTGAGTTTATTGCAATTTCTGTTCTTTTGGAACTAAAATAATACTTAATCGAATTTACGTAGTAATTTTAATGATATTTTCATAACTACTATTTTTCTAATAATTTAACTACCTTATTTGAACAATATATAATTGACTGTATGTGCGATTTGATATGTGCATGAGTTTAAAAATCATTTTTAACCGTACCATTAAAAAATATTTTCTACAATCGTTTAAAAACCGTTGAACAAACACTTTTGTAGACCGAATTCAATCACTTTCAAACAACTATAACCTATAAAGGTTAACCGAGGTAAAACAAAAGAAAAACATCAATCAAATAGAAAAGGCATGTGAACTTACTATGTGACTGTGTGATGGAAGCGTTTTGTTATGAGTGAAGTGGAGTGGAATTTGGAATGTGAATGTTGGGACATTGGGAGGAGAGAGAGAGAGAGAGAGAGAGAGAGACGAAAACGAGGAAAAGTGTACGACCTTGGCTTTCTATTTTCCTTCTGTTCTACCACCGTTAAATTATGTACTTGTTGGTTGTTGTGGTTTTCCCTCTTATTCCACCATTTTCAATCGTAACAAAAAAAAATTCACCTTTTAAAATATTTAAATAATACTTGCTTTTTTTCAATGTCAATCTTTTTCAACTTTAATCTCTACAAGATCCATCATTTACATAACAGTGACTTCGGTCGTCCATCGCATTACATGTTGGTGAAAGCGACTTATAATGCGATTTTGACAAGCATTTTTAAACAACATATGCGATGTCACATGCTATTCAGTAGGATTATTTACTTCGTTTCTTTAACATTTAAGTTCGGTTAATATAATAACCAAGGTATATATTTTGTTCGTAAATAAAAATAACCGAGGTAAAATGGGTGAAATAATAGGTCATTTTTATTGTAGTGGAAAGGGGCATAAAAGTTAGAAACAATGGAAGGGGATGCCATTACCCATACTTGGCACATATCCAATCTCAAGACATATTACGCCTGAGCAGGTACTCGTCCTTTGATAATTCCCAAAACTTTTATGAAATATGTAGTACGTATATGCTGAAACAATGTATTATTTTGCGCGGGTGAAGCGAAATTCCTGAAGGAATCAAATATTTTGTGAACCTAAGGAAATTAAAAAAAAAAACGTCCCTGCTAACTCTATATTGGAACAGTAAAGTTCAGAAATGCATTAGCTAAATAGTTACCAGGAAATAATTCGGAGTCAAAACAATAAGGCACCTAGTCTTTTCTGGCAGGGAGGTGCGTCTTAGTCTATTTTCGAGCGAAAGCACGACTAACCTTTTCATGCAGGGAGATGTGACTTAGTCTATTTTCAGGTGAAAGCACACCAAGCCTTTACAGGCAGAGCCTTAGTCTATTTTATGGCAAAAGCACACATGGCCCTTTAAGGCAGGAAAATGCACCTTAGGCTGATTTTAGGCTAATTTTAGGCGAAATAACATCTAGCCTTTTGAGATAGGGAAATACGCCTTAGTCTATTTTCAAACAAAAAAATACAGTCTTTCAGACATGGAGATGCGCCTTAGGCTATTTTATGGAAAAAGCAAACCTAGCCTTTTCAGGCAGGGAGATGCGTCTTAGGCTATTTCAGGAAAAAGCACACCTAAACTTTTCAGGCAGAGAGATGCACCTTAAACAAAATAAAATGCCCGAATTGTCCAAGACAAAGAAAAATGGCAGAACACGCCAGAAAGAAGAAAATATGGAAGAGAACGAAATGTCTAAGGAGCAATACCCTGACATTGAAATAAAATAAAAATGGGTGGGGGGAGGGGAGGTGGAAACCCACCCCCAAAACAGAAAATAAAAGGGGGAAACAGGACACCCGAGATTATTACTCCACATCAAAAGGGGGAACAACACACCCCAAAATTTATAATTGTCTTGCCCAATATGGGAACTTTACACATTAAAAGGATAAAAAGAGAAATAAAAGGTAATAGAAGCAACAACATTAGGCCTTCGAGATTCTCACACCTCCATCATGCGCTTCCCGACCATGTGTACCTCATCGTGCGCCTCTTTCTGCATCTCTTTGCCTGGATCCTGATTGAGTGAACCTCCCAGAGGACCTACTAAGTTAGAAGATCCAGCACCTTTCACCACAGCTTCGTCCAAGTTCCAGGTCTCGAGCTCAGTGACAGCCATGCTGGGGTACAGAAGCGTGAAATACTCGGAGAAGTTACGTTCTCTGAAGGGAATAAAAACTTCCCCAACATCATCACGAAGCTCATCAGCATCAGTGATTTTACTAGTCGCATCAATGACTTTGTACAAGGCGTTCACTAAGAGCTCTGAAGCTTTCTGACTCTGCACAATTTAAGCATAGACGCGCAAAAAAACCGTGAGTGAAGGCCCAATTATGGAAAGCCAGGAGTTTAGCCACCTCTGCTTTAAGCTTTCCAACAGTGAGCTATAGGAACCCAGTGACACCACACTTCAACTCTAAGTCACCTTCCACGGAAGTTGCTCTTTGACGGTGATGATGTGAGTATCCAAAAAGTTCTTTGATACTCTGTCATAGTTTAAACTTCCTGCTAAGAAGTGGCTAGCTCACCGCGGACCTCATCAATCTCCAAATGTTCCGCACGAGCGGCACATAAATGTGCGAAACACAGAAAGTATGAAGTGATAAATGAAATCCAAAGATAAAGTGAGAAAAATAAACTTAGATCAAGATAAAATGGCATACCTCCAAAGTGGCAGAAGTGTTGCGGTCGGTGGTGTCAGCAGAAGAAGCTACGTTTAGGGCACGATCCGTAAGCCAAGTGTTGTAATCTTCTATAATAACGAACATAGATAGGAACTGAGCGCGATCAAGAGAACCCCAAATTACCCCAGCACCCAGGATCGACAGTCCATGGGGTCGTTAATAACACCACCTTCTCATGAGAGAAAATTAACTAACCCTCAGAGTGCAAGATGCAAGAATAAAATTTATATCGTTGATCCCGTGTTTACTACCAACTACTAGAGAGTAGCTAGTGGCAAGCCTTGGGTTGTCCACAAAGATGCTAAAATTCAAAAGTTCACTAAACACAACTCAAAATCAAGCGTCACTCCGATTGTGTGTCGGGAATAGCTAGTGTTACAAACATAGGTTTGGGGGGTTATCTAATAACTACTAATCATGCAAAATAAGAGAACAACTATATTAAGCTATCCTTGGAGATATTTGCTTCACATGACCGATAAATAACTTTGATCCTACATTCTATCACATATAAGACATGTAAACCTATCTCATGTCTATGTCACATAGTGTCGGTGATAGTTAACACTTCCCAATGTCTGTCACACAAAGGTGCCTAAGTCAATTATAATCCTATCAACACCACCTCCGTAATTAGGGAAGGCACTTTGATCACACCTTTGGATACCGCAATTGCTTCCCCATAAGGAAAAACATCTTAGGTACTCCAATATGGACGATTCTCCCTAGGCCTATAGAGGCAAAGGAATCGGTGTCTCACGATGAATCTAAGGTTGAAACGCCAATGGTTGCTACACTACAACGCTAGTTGTTACAAAATATAATGTCGAATCTATCAGAGTTCGATCCAGTCAAGTTAGGTTATAACAATTGGAATGGTGCTCACAGTCATATATGCATACAATTACAAAATCGGGACTCACCAACCTACTATATGCTCCCAAGGAGAAAACAAGCCTAACGATACATGTTGCATAAGAAACTATGATGCATCATAAAATATATATATATATATATATATATGTATAACATGCATCTCACACGAATATAAAGCCCAAATCAATATTCATAAACATAAAAGATATAATGATCCAGAATCTTTCAAAATCATTACATTGTCATGAATACATATTAAATCTCCAAGTAATTACACTGGTCCATAGACATTGAAACTAATTCAAGCATTGGATTTAATGATTAGGCATAAACTAGGAAATAATAAAAGAAGAGAGAAGAGTTAGTCTATTTCTCTCTCTACCTACTCTTAAAACAAGGAAAATGAAATTACAATTATGAGTGCTTTCTAAACCCTAGTATACTAGTGCTCATTGTATAGTAGGTGGGAAAGGTGAGGGCCAAGCGAAAGAAAAACCCTAGAAGCCACGTCGGCACACGGGCCATGGGCTTGAGGCAATTCCCGGCCAAAATGAGCGTGTAGCCCATCCATTTCCTCGTGGGCTATGAAATGAAGGTTCATTTGGCTGTCTTAGGCCTGCGACCCGTGCAGATGCATGCGGACCACAGACTGGAGTTGAAATATTTGGCTCCTAATGCCGCGGGACGTGGATTGGAATTCAATTCTTGACCTTCAGGGCGCATGGGCATGCAAAGAGACACATGCCCACGCCAGTACTTAGCGCTCAAGCTATTTGGTTAGCATTGGCCGTGCAAAGGGTCACTAGTCGTGCCAGTCTTCTAATTCTTTCTTACTTCAACTCTTTTTCTTCGGCGCACCCCATCCACTACCACAATTATCCGCATGGCCTTCGGTCTACTATCATCCTTGCGAATGACTTTCAAATATCTTCAACCATTCTTTCAAATGGCATTCACTAATCTACTCTGAAGTGCTTACAAGCAATCTACAATGAAGCTGACAAATTAGGATCTAGATGCTCGTAAGGACAAAGTATCCATTAGATCTAAATAATATATAAAATGAGGGATATATAAAACAAAACCAACAATGTCTATCTAAACCCTTTGTAATGTAAACCTACTTAAACCTAGCAATCAACCATACAAAAGCTACTAAAAGATGTGCTAAATGTAGTAAGAAACACGTGCTTTTAGAGTCTCATCATTTCCCCAACACTTAAACATTTACTCGTCCTTGAGTAACAAGAACAACTAAAGATCCAAGCATAATATATCATGCAAAAAAATTACTCAAAATACCCAACATTTATTCCTAGACTACCTTGGCCTACAAAGACATAAGAATATCTCACACTCTCATATCCCAAAGAATCTAAAGTAATCTAACCAACCAACATACCAAATCAAAGGTAAGGTGTAAAACTATATATGTAAAACTAGCTTACTCCACCAAAGAAGCTACCGAAGACAAATCAATTGAAGCATAGAATTGTTTTAATTTCTCTCACTTTATCTCATTTTTCCTAGGAGCCCTTTCGTGTTTTCATCCTAGCTTCACTTTTTTTTTCTTTTACAAGCTCACCCTCACCTTTTTCCACACCATTTGGCCCCTCATTTTTGCATAATGTTTTCAACCTATCCAGGCCTTCCCATTTTTTCCTAAGTCTCCCTTTCAGGTTTTTGACTTAGCTGCATTTTTTTCATTTTTTTTCAAAGTGTTCTTTAAAAAGCTACTAACCACATAAAAACAATTAAGAATCATAAGTGTTATCTCATTCCCCTCCCCGACACTTAAAGCATGCATCTTCCTCAATGTTTGTACAAAATACGTAATATATATTAAGGGAAGGAAATAGGAGAGCACTTACGATGAAAAATGAACAGTAAAATCTACCCTTAGTGGTACAATCATGGAATTTAATGAACAAACTACAGTCACTACAATATACTACCCATAACCTCTAATCAAACAAGTTCATTCACAATCACTATCATAAACTACAAATCGAATAAAGAATTAGATCGCATTGGAGAGCTACCTCTTAGGTTTCGAGTTGTGTGTTTGAAGGAATCTGAGGGTAAATGAGTTTTGGTGGTATTTTAGGGGTGGAAGGGAAATTATGGTGATTTGGGTGTAAGAGGGTGTGTGAGCTTCAAGGGTCATTTACGTCTATACTCCCCATGAATTTGGGGTTTGGTTCTTCTCCTTGTCCACCATTTTGAGTATCACGAACCATGTACATCTACATGGTCCATGGATAGGACTCCTCCTAACTCCGTTTGCTCGCTTTTCTCCTATTTTAGTATGTCCTTCCCGTTATACATGTATTTTATTTTCAATCAAAATTTTCTCTAGATTACTTTCATATATAATTTAGTTTGTCCCAAGCCAGATCTTGGAACTCCTACCAAATGCCAAGACATTTGTTGTCTTAAGGTGCAACAAAAGGGAGTATCACATGCACTACACGGGGAATAGGAGGCTCAAGACCTTGACCCCCAAGAGTTTTAGAGAGTTTCCTGATGCAGGGGAACTGAGGGTTGGGGACACGCTCAACTTGAAACTGTCAGATGGTTCTGGGCCAATTGTGTTCAATGTCATCATTCTTCCCTCCTAATTTTAGTTTTACTGCTTAGAATTCGAAACAAATTAAAGCTAATTTATTCAAAGTTGGAACATTTTCAACATTAAGAGTATTTGTTGAATGTGATTTTTATGTAATTTAATCTTTAATCTATTTGTTCAATGTTATTTTAATGTTATTGAATCCTCAATATTTAACCTAACATATGAAAAAAAATTTATGATCAATAAAAAAACTAAAAAAATTTGTTTGCAATGAATAATTAGTTTCAATCATTCAGAAACTAGCAAATATTTGTCATGACCGATTTTTTAAAATAAATTAGAACCGTTGACCGACTATATGCCTAGGTGTAGGACATCAAATACACAACAAATGTTGTTAGAGTAATTTACTATTTACTGGTGTGAAAGTGACTATTATTTGTTTTGGTCCTTGGCGGGCTCATTTGTTATGCTAGCAGACTGAAATTGTTAGACCCATATAAACGTATGACGTCGGTCATGGGTCCATTTTTTGTTTCCTAAACCGATATAGGTGCAATGTTGCTTCTTGCGAGGTGGACATCTCAAGGGTCCAAAAGGACATCGTTCTGCAACAACTGTAAATATGGGGTCCCTCACATCAGTTCAAGATTCTGTTCCCCGGTTTCCCGCAAATTCCAACGGTATTCCACTCCTCTTCCCTTCCCTCTTGTCAAAGGTATGGTTTCTCTTCTCTTCTAATGCTTACATTTTTGTAATTGTTACTTTATATTGTTTGATCTATGGTCTGTGTTGGGTTTTTTGGTTTTCTAGTTTTCACTAAGATTTGTTAGAATTTGAAGTTCCCTTAAATGTAAATCTAGGTACTAAATTTTGGTATGCTTTAGGACTTTTTTATAATAAAAAATCTGTTGTCAAAGCATCATTTTTTCTGAGTTTTTTTGTTTTTCCCATAGATGCCTATGATGCATGCGACGTCGGTACCCTCTCGGTTACATATTGGTCAATGCGAATCGTGCGTGATATCGTATATTATTATTTTTTGTAACTTGTTCTTTAGTGTGAGACTTCACACCTATGTCGGTTTAACCATCGATAAAACCAATTTTCTACCAATGTCGGATACAGGCATTTAAGTTTACTTTAATAATGTATATGTGACCACTGTGTTGATCGAGTGTTTGGTTTTATCGACTACAGATCGATGTTTCCAGTACATGTCAACCAAGCAACTGTTTTGGACCAACATATACCGGCGGGCATGGCCAACGTCACACCATGCATTTCTGAGGCTAGTTTGCACTGAGAATTTTCATTTTTTATTCAAGACTTATGGCTTATGAAGGATCGTCAAGTCACCCTTTTTCCAGTTGTTTCACCATTTTACATATATATATTTACTAATACGTCTTCACACTTTATCACAATTTTTTTCTCATAAAGTTCTCCTCACATCAGAGCAACCTAGAGCCATTTGTGTTCAACCTTGAACGACATACAATGGTTGTTAATATCACATATTTCCTTTGCACTCTAAAGCAATATAACTTTGGGGAAAACCCAACTTTGGTAAGGCAATTTAAATTAATATTATTTTTTATTAATTGCACATATATATGTATATATTTGTAATCAATATTTTTTACTTTGACTTAGTACATCCTAAGGGACATTGTACCACTCTTTCCGAATGACAAGACCCCTATTGTGCTAAGGTGCTACGGGAGAAAATGGCGCATGAACTACTCGGGGGGTGGGAAGATCAAGACTTTGTCCCAAAGGGTTTTGATGAGTTATTTTTTGGAAACCGCCTACGCATTGGGGACACCTTGTTTTTCGAGATCATAGAAGTTGGGGGACTGATTATTTTCAAGGTCATCATAATGTGAGCGGATTGAGTTTACTGCAGTTTCTGTTATGTTAGAACTAAAAAAATTCTTACCTCGATTTATGTACTAATTGTAAGGATATTTTCGTGAATATTATTTTTTTAATAATTTAAATATCTTATTTGAACAATATATAATTGACTATATGTACAATTTGATCTATACTTGATTTTAAAAACCATTTTCTATAAATGTTTTAAAAACCATTGAACAAATACTTTTCTAGACCGAAGTCAATCATTTTCAAAAAACTATAACCTATAAAAGTTAATCGAGGTAAAAGAAAAGAAAAAACATCAATCAAGCAAAAAAGGCATTGGAAGTTACCGTGTGACTGCGTGAAGGAAGCGGTTTGGTATAAGTGAAGTGGAGTTGAATGTGGAGGATTTTAAAGGGGGGTACTGGATGTTACTATAGTGCTTAATTGTCCTTCTAAATTCCCCTAAATTAATGACGAGGGTCGGATATTGGGAGGAGAGAGACCCCAAAATGGGGAAAAGGCGTAGGACCCTGCCTTGTTTTAGTCCTTCTTATCTACCACCGTAAAATTCTTTACTTGTTGGTTTTTGTGGTTTTCCCTCTTATTCCACCATTTTCAATTATAACATGACAATTTTTTTAATAATACTTCCACTTTTCAAAGTCAATTTTCTTCAATTTTAACCTTTAAAAGTTCTATCAATTACATAACTGCGACATCGGTCATCCATCACATCACATCACATGTCGGTGAAAATGACATATAATTTTATTTTGGCAGGCCTTTTAAAACAACATGTGCGACATCCAATGCTATTTGGTAAGATTATTTACTTCTTTTTAACTTTTTACTTCGGTTAATATAATAACCAAGGTAAAAAATATATTATTTACCTCAGTTATTTTTAAACCGGGGTGAAAAATATTATTTACTTCAAATAAAAAAATTACCTAGGTAAAATAACTTTTTACTTTGGTTATTTGACCTAAGCCAAAAAACCAAGGTAAAGGGGGCAAAGTAATAAGTCATTTTTCTTGCAGTGTGTGTGCAGTCGCGTCACCTTTTACCCCCTTTGTCACTGGGTTGTTACTTCACTTGCCGAGATAACTAGTAGGTAGTTTTCCTACTATTGTTGCATCTGATAGGTTAAGTGTATGGGTTGGTAGTTGCATAATTTTAGGAGATAATTACGCTACGTGGGTAAGTCGTATGGGCTTATTAGGGTAATTGTGTTTGGCTTTTCCATTTTTCAAGGCCGGGGTATTGTGTAAGGTAGTTATGGGTAGTTTCGTAGTTGCAACTTTTTAGGTGCATTAATGTTTTTACTTCTTATTCTTATCTCTTTCTTATATAAGATAGTCCATTCCTAAGGGTGTGTGTGTCTGTTTCTGTGTGTGACTAGTTTTGTTTGATAGTGTTATTTCTTCTTCAAATCTGTGAATGTTTACCCACTAAGGGCTAACATGGTATGAGACTCTGGTGGTGCTTATTTTTTGGAAGAGATAATCTACTTGTTTTCTAGTGAGTTACTGGTGGCACATATTGAGGTAATGTCCCTTGCGGGATTTTATGGGAAAGCTCATGTAGGCTAAAAGTGTGTGTGTTTGTGTGTGTGTTTTTTTAAATTATTTATTAAGTATTGTGTGTATGTGTATTGACTATTATATTGTTGTACTACCTAGGATCGGTGATTGAGATTAGTCAACGACGGGATGGAGGATAATAATAAATCTTTATCAATCAAACCATCTTTTACAGTGGTCAAGGAGAACCGACGCGGTGAGAAGTCTAGATTCGAGGTGGCTTGGCTTTGTGAGGACAATAGGCTACATAGTCAACGAACACACCTAATGCTTCCTTAGGTGTGGGTTCAACTATGTTAGGGTGATGGGAGTGTTTGTGGAGAATTATTATTGGTTGATTACTATTTATCGTTCTCTAACGTACTTGCCGACTTTAAGGTTGGCACCCTCAGACTAGAGTGCACCACTGAGTAAGTGACATGATCATGAATCAGATTAATATCAAACACCTTGCTTGGATTTCATGACTTGTCTCTCCAGATATTAATTTCCTTATGCACCCTTATAGGTTGGGTAGCTCATTATTCTAAAGCTAGTTGTTTTGTAGTAAATTCTTCATTATTTTCCCATATAATCCGATAGAATAGAATGAGTATACCATTGTTGTAATCTATTCAATTTTTATTTCTGGGTTATTGAGTCCTAAAAACGAATGCTATTTTTTTGAAGTAAAGCATGTTGCAACGTTTTTGCTAAAAGTTCTACATACATGAGCTTAGTTATTTATATTTAACATGTCTGGATGTAAAACGTACCTTATTTATGATGACATCATGTTACAATGCATCGATGTTATATGGTTATACCTGGTTGGCTTCTATGGTTTTGCCTAATCCTTCTTGCCCGAGGCTTTCCATTTCGTTCTTGATAGTATCTTCAAGATTTATTAAAACTGGCTCCAATGGCCTCATGTCTCATATGGGTTAACCATCATTTATTGACTGTGAGTGTTCATTATATTCCTTTTTATTCCTTTTGGTGCAGAACTTGACCTCCTTCGGGTACTATGAAGGCCTGGAAAAATAATTACCACCAAAGTCGGCGCCACTGATGAGGGAAATTTCTTTCGGACCTTCATAACACCTAGGATCAACCTAATGTTCCATGCAAGCTCCATGATACCTGCAGGATAAGATCTCGAGAGGTCCTCGAGATCTTCCTCTGATGCTTAAATCAATATATGAATGTTATATATGTGTGAATTTTGGAAAATATGTGTTACCAAATCTTCTGCATGGATCAACTATTTATTCTTGATTTGTTCCACAATATTTTACAATCATGAACCATGTTCTTAGATCATGGATTTAGTGACAAGGTTACAGGTGAAAGGTTTCTCAATTTTTAGGTTTGCTTAAAATGGCTAGCTACAAACAAGGTGCCACTACTAGCGAGGTTCTCTTCCTTCTCCAGCGAACAGTCCTTCCTTTGGTTCGCTGGCCTCGGAATGTTCCTTTTACTTTCAACTTTGTATGACTAGGAGAGGTGTATACAATATTCCATGTCCTCCTACTCATTTCCCTGATTTTTGTAAGCTTTTTTTCTTCTCCTCTTGTCTTTTTCATTATACCTATTTTCCTTGGTGGAAGTTACAAATTTTCTGTATAACTGCTCTCGAATAGCTTCTAAGAAGGTTGTGAAGGCTTACTTTTCTTTGTCTCCTGGTGAAGGGGAATCACGTTCCTCTCTTGACTCTTGGATGTCTTATGTTTCTATTAGGAAGGGGTGTTTTTGGTGGAGGCGGTGGTGAAGGTGGTGTTGATCCCACTATTTCTTTCTCCCGGCTTGCCTAACTCCTAGTCACCATGGTTCAGGGAGAACAATTGACCGAATATATTGGTCCCCACAGACAGTGTCACTGATATGGTGTGAACTCCTAAAAGCATAGTGACGGTTTTGTCTTGACGGAAGTTCAAGCAAGAATCTCCCGAATGGAATCTGGGGTAGAGTTTTGGATGCTAAATCTAGTATTTTTGGAATCAATTTGTGAATATTCTACTACTTACTGAAGTATACAAAGCATATTCACAAATTAATTTCAGTTTTTTTAAAATTTAAAAAGATGTGTCCTTTTCGAGGGAATAATTTATGGCGGTTTATTTTACCGAGACTCTTTTGACGCCTTTAAAAGCCACTACGTGGTTAGTTTTCTTCTCGTTATAAATTTTGTGTGTTTTATGTGTGTTAATAAGCCAAGGGAGAAGTTCCGAGAGTGTTATGAGCGTGTTTAGGGTAAAGAACTGTTCATTAGGAATGGTTCCTATGTTGTTGTTTGTGATGTTTCGGGAATATACGGGATTACTAAGTATGGTGGTAAGGATGCTGAAATTTTCCAGGATTTGGCTGGGGTCTCACCGGCTATGTGATATACCGTCATATGTGAGTAAGTTAAAGGTATTACTCCGTAGGTGGTGGGGAAAGTTTGTATTATATCCTTAAAAGGATGTCCTAAAAATCCCCATGCTTTCTATAAGTATTTTATATTTTTGAAGTATTATTTTTTCATACAGAATTTACATTATCTAATACTTATCTTATGTTGTGATTTTTGGCGGTATCTTCATATGAGATTGCCAGACTGGGGACCAGGATGAAGGATGACACAAATCCTTCTCCTATAGTCACAAGGCTCTTGGATAGTGAAGGGAACTAATGCGAGTTGGGAGTTCCTACTCATAGTAATTAAAGTTGGGAAGAAGATGAGCTACGCAGTTGTTGAACTCGTGAAGAAGGAGTTCCTTTATGAATGGTACCCCTTCGCATGGGATACTTGGTGAATGGAGGTGGTGCAATGGGAGAATGGGCAACCATTATTTCCTTAGCTTTCATCTCGCTTGATAAACATTGTGATATCCGAGGGATTTATCTGTTCATTTGGAGTTCGCGGTCCCTATCGAGAAATCTCAACATAGGAACTTCTCTCCTGGGCCACTATGGCTTTTCTATAATCTCAAGAAACTATATGTGTATGTAACAAGTTCGGAGATAGCCGTTTGTAATTCTTCCTAAGGAAGCTTCTCTCATTTATGCGAGAAATTTTGTTGCAATCCTTAGTTTTTGTATGAATCTAACATTTGATTTATAAAATATTTATTGAATATGTCTTGATTTCTCTTATTTCCTTCATGGGAATGTTAGTCAGGCGATGCTAATGTCACTTCGCTTTCATTAAATTTTCTAGGGTTATTTTCCTTAGGTGTAAGCTGGTAATCTGGTAGTTATTCCTAGAATGTCTCTTGGTTAACAAGATTTTCCTAGATGATGGCATGAACTAGACCTGCTAATTAAGTGTTCATAATTGGGGTTCGAACCAGATTATGCAAATTACGACCCTTTAACTGATAACGCTTCATTGTGTTATTCCTATAAGTATAATATATTGTTCCTATACATCTCATGTAACCCAAATTTTTATCTTCTATTGTTTAAGTAGCTCATGTAACTCTTCTATTTAACCTTTTAATTGGAGTACAATTGTTCTTAGGCTTACTAACTTAGTCTTTTACCGATTTAATCTCGAGTTTATTCGTATATTTTCAAATCTAAACGATCTATATGATATTGGCCTTTGAATAAATTTCTTCCCCTCGTTGCCTAGTATCATGCATATACTTTTCATAAATAAAAAATTGGAATACGACAACATACCTTTGTTCCGGGTCGTTCTTAGTGTGGACAGATCATAATTGTGCAAACATATCATTGTTGAGAATGTTCCTAACTTGGTTGTGTTATTCCTCCACTTACTCGCTCTGTGATGATACGTCAAATGCATGTATTTTTCGAAGCATTTAACATCTCTTTTGTTATCTTTTTGTTGGAAGATTACTATATTTAGGTAGGTTTACATCATAAGGGGTTTAGATAATCGTTTTCGGTTTTCGTATCTAAATCCTTCATTTTGCAACCTAGTTTGAGTCTAATGGATTTTTGGTCCTTACGAGCA
>JAULKM010122009.1:0-20816 GCA_032355605.1 Rubia tinctorum | reverse complement strand
TTGTTATTGTAGTTATGATATTGGTGATTCAACTGGTTAGGCTTAATGATACATACCAGCTGTTAATGATAGCCTAGCTTAGTTATGATATTGGTGATTGAACTGTTTAGGCTTAATAATACATACCAACTGTTTTTCCTTATCAGTCTTACCATCTGAGGCAAGGGAAGAATTGTTGCAGCGGAGGAGAGAGAATGTTGCGTTAAAGCGGTCGTTTAAGTCAATCGAGGCCCGAATGACAGATCATAGTGGTATGTTTTCCTCTTCTATTTGTAATTTTGTCTACATGTGGATCAGAGGGGAGGTCTTTGTAAAATCTTTGAACTTCGTTTTGCATGTGTTGAATGTTATCAGCCCAAATTCCATGTTAGTCTTTTTTATTTTGGAATTAGAAAAATGCAATCTGTAATTGTTATCTTCGAGTTGCTTATTGTAGTTATGATATTGGTGATTGAATTGTTTAGGCTTAATGATACATAGCAGCCGTTTTTTCTCATCGCTGGGTAAATGTGAAAGTTTAAACATGGATGTTCCAAACATTCCAGATTAAATATATTAGTTTAAGGTTGTATGTATTCATGATTGAACACATTTATGGTGTTTACCTGATCATCTAAACCTCCATATGTTCAGTTCAGTGAAGCGGTTATCTTTCTTTCAGTTGTCTTTTTCTTTTTTGTCACTCTTATTTTGATATATCTGATTGGGCCATTTTATCTCCTCAAAGGTCCTACAAGAGATAAAATAATTTTTTTTCTGCCTTTGTTGAGAGTTACAAGTGTTAGTTGTGAAGCGGTTATAAACTCAGTACTCATTTGGTTCTGATGGCTAAAGCGCGAGTCTTACCGCTACAACGTCACTACATTATAGTAATTTTGAGAGTATCTCTAGAACTAAAGAATAGTTAAGTGTAATATGATTTACCATATATTTGATCATGTACTGTAGTGTTTAATATCATAAAATCGCTAATACAATTTGTTATCCAATCCACCGCGCAACGCGCGATGTGACCTAACTAGTTATACATAAATTCTCGGGCAGAATGCTAAAGTGTTTGATTTTTAAAATTGTCAATTTATATCACTCAATAGAATGATCATGCATATATTCTAATGAAATTTTTAATTCTATACCACCACCAGCACTATTTAGCCATAGCACTAAAAACTCCAACTGAAACTTCTCCTTCGTCTAAACCCTACCGCCGCCATAAACTTTCTTCTTCCTCTCACCCATCTTCTTTTCCACATCTCTCTAATCACGAGGAGATGGAAAAATAATAATTTTTTCAATTGATATAATTTCAATTTTTATATTATTGAATAAGTATGAATTTGTTTCCATACATTAGTGTTGTTCTTCAACTTGATAGATTAGATTGACGTGGTCATGATGAACATTTAATCTAATTGTTCATGTCGATGTATTTTGTCCGATCTGGTTTTACGGATCGTGTGTTTTTGATTTTGTTTCTGTTTCTCTATTAGGTGTTCCATTCTCGATCTGTGATTTTCAAGATGTTTGCAATTTGGACAACATAGATCGTGTTTTGGATCAAGATCAAATGGTGTTACAGCTGTTGTAGATCCTTGTTTGGCAAAGTGATATTGATTCTGATACGCTCCTATTCGCCAAGTGGTCATGATTTTTGTGGAAGCGAGTTAATATCCCTTAGGGGGATGTTACAGTTTTTATTAGATCTCTGATCTGTAATAGTATAAACGATCAGTCAGGTTGACATGTAATTTGAATATCCTTGCAATAGATTGGTTATTGTTAGATGCTAGTTAGGTTGGATGTCAATTCCACTTATTGTAATCGTCGTTAGAATTTTTTCCCATCATCTTGAAATGATTGATTTTTTTTTTTAAAAAAAGAGAGCATATATTCTAATGTATTATAAAAATTAATGGTTAACTTTTTACTGTAATAGATAGTGTAATATTTGATACTTAAAATTTTAAGAGCAACTCTAATCGACGAAACTTTTGTGTGTCACGTTGAGAATGACCCTTCAATAAAACGGTAAAAACACATCTAAAACTTTGCACATTTACAATGTCACTTTATAAATAGCATGTATTGTATTTATGTTGTTTTGGATTGTTTTTTTCATTTTTTTCAGATTCATTTTTCTTAAACTTGTTTTCCTTCTTGAGCTTTACAATATTTAATTGTTTTGCTCTTTCATTAAATATAATTAATTATTGGTAATTAATCATGTATGAGTAATATTTAAAATATTATTGTTCTTCTAAAATAAAATTTAAAATGATAAGTCAACTATATATTAATTAATTTAATATATTAATATCAATTTCGATCATATATTAATATAGTTTTATATTTAATTTTATCTTGATGTTTTAATTAGTATTTTAATTTGGTATTATATTATTTTAATTTTATGTTGGTATATACATGACCCACGAAGACTTTGCATAAGTACCACTTCGCTACAATCAGTTCTCTAACCACCCGTAGACGAATTAAGATCACCTTACTAGCAGATAACTAATTCCGGAAAAAGTGCAGAAGCACCACCTACCATGACACACTTCACTAGATCATGATTTGGAAAAGTTGAGTACATCACACAATCCATGATCACATGATCAAGGGGTCAATAAATGAATATAGAACACCAGTTTCAGGTAAGTAACTTTCCTCACAATATGCTCAAAACAAAACATCTACATTGATTAGAGCGTCAGAGCCTTCTCTCTGGGGACATCCCCCGAGATTTGTTTTAGGTGCTAAGAGGAGCAGAACTTGTCAGGCTGATCCTGAAGCCTATAATCGCCCAAAAGGATTCCCCCACATCAGTGGCGCCGTCTGTGGGGATCAATTTTTTTTCTTTCTAGATTTTGATGGTCCTCAGGAAAGGCCAGATGCCACCCCAAAATCACCGCCCACTCATCAAACACCCACATAAAGAATCAATCAAACGCTGGAGCCGGAAAAAGAAGAAGAAACTGGCTCGATAAATCTAAAAATAACCACAGACAACTAGTACAAAACAACAAGTTTGTTGAAATAGGCAAAGGATAACCGCTATGACTGCACAACCATACGTCTGCAAGCTTTACCGGACGAATTAATAACAAAGGCACAAACCGGTAGCAGCGGAAAAAAGGAATGCGTTAGCATATCAAGCCAGAGATACTTCAACAAGATCACACCTAAGCTCAGCACACCAAGAAAATCAATGGCAAAGGTACACTTCCGAATAACACCATACTCATATATGCACGAACCCCCCAAGAGGATGTTTTCGTAAGAATCACTTAGCAATGGAAGTAGGCATGCTAGATCTCGCTCTAGGAAAGCCTGGCAAAACCACGTTCGTAAGCCAGTTAAATTGATTCGAGTAACAAACCGCTGGCTGGACTCTCACAGGTGGAATTAGCTTATCGAAGCATTAAAAAAATATGCCTCGCCAACTCGATAGTGCAACACACCTGAATCAGCCTTAAGCATTATAACCAAAAGAAGATTTTAAAAAAAAGTAAACAAATCAATATTTACAAAAAGAAGACAATATAGTAAAAATACATGATCGCAGGACCAGTAAATAATTTATTATTCTTAAATTTTTGATAAAAGAAAAAGAATTGCATCCCCAAAATACAAACCTCTCCCTATGGACAATTACATATCTCAAACCCATTACCTTAAAAACTAATTAAGTCTTTAATTATATGCTAGCGAGCCTGCAAAAGGTCCCATGGGGAGAAAATGCCAGCTCATTAATCCTCTTAACTCTTCTATAAATAGTGACCATAGTGTAGGGGAACCATCCTCCTCATCCAGTAGGGAAAGTGACAATATCGCTCCACTGGTACGTAAAACCTGTCATCCCTTAGCTCAGAAGGCAGACTTACAAACACACCCACTGCCTTCGCTATACGTCTTATTCTTCCTATAGCGGTCCGAAGAAGACTTGGGAGCTAGTCCCATGTTAATTCTTCCTCGCACCCACATTAGTGGGCCTCCGAGATGATGTCATAACAACATCATCCAAATCACTTCGACATTCGCTAATACCATCCGTCGATCCTGCCCAAAATCATTAAAAATACAACACTTATCAAGATAAAAATACATAAGAAATAATAATAAAAAATCCACAACCCTGGCCGAGTAACAATGGTCTCAGGCCACTTCACAAAGAACGAGGCTTGCAGCCCAAACAATCGAGTAAACCCTCAAAAAAACCATAACCATCACATAATCGGTGACGCTCCAATCTCGTACTATGGATAGTCCCGGCATCCCAAACAAAAATAGAAAAATCATAAAAAGCATAAGTCGTTGTCCCCATGCAGAACATGTCTAATATATTTATAATACATAAAAAACGACTTCCCCAAAATGCTATCTCACAATCATAATGGCATAGATGCTCTAATAAGGCCCCTTTTATAGGCACAGTCTAATGCAAGTAACCCTTCATAATTAAAACATTGGGAGCAGTACGACGTAATAGCTTCCGACACGCTTCCTAAAAACTAACTAACATGTTATTCAATTTTGAGAGACAGAACACTGTATTATCCTCAACATAAAAAAAATCTAAATAAACATTGCCCAAGTGACATTATCGCCTTCTACTAAAGCCCATTTCCATGTAGTCTACCAGCCCAAATCGATAAGAGCCAAGGTATAATATATAGACACACCCTCATTAGGAATGTCATATACCACCATCTTCTACACATAGAAAAACCACTTTACAATCATCTTCGCTTGTCAAAATGACACAAGTATGAAAATCACCTTCGCACTCTATTGCCATAAAAAACACCCACGTCTCGCAAAAGATACAGGAAGATCACCCATGACTTTGCATGTGTCTGGAAACACACCAAACTGTGTTCCATGGATCAGTCCTGTTGGGGTTAACCGTGTGACCTAGCCGTGCTAGAATGCAACAACTACCGCCTGATTCCCACGTACATCGCACTCAGCTTGGTAGCTCCCAGCACATCATGCCTTGATAGAGACTTGAACAAGTATGCAGTAGAATACACACGAGTTTAAAATGGGATCAAGAGCACACAAATAGGGGGAAATGCAATATAAGACCACACAACTTGGCGAGTAAAATACTCATTTTCAATATGTTGCATAATGGTAACCGGATGTGGGTAAATCAGTTGTCCACATATCTCATGTACGTAAGTAATTACATGTGATAGCTACAAGAAAATAACAAGGTCAAGAAAGAAACTAAGCTAACTACTAGCTAAGTTATTCAAACAAGAAAAAGAGAAGACCATCTATGACAAGGAGCTATGGAAGGTTCTTATTGGACTGTGATGCAACACTAAGAGTCATGACCTGGAGGGAAATCGAGTGTTGTGTGCACGGTTGTTGGGCACAAACGACTCGAGCATTGTGCACAGCGCGATATGAGCGCAGAGAGGAACAACACGGGCTGAGAACAGTTAGGCAGACGACATTGGAAGACCTAGAGGCATGTACGATGCAGTTTAGGGATATTGGTTTACATGGATGCGTTGAGCGGCATGTGACTATAACAAGTTTGTGGCGTGCGTGCGGGCATGGGGTTGCGTTGAGGTTTGGTGATAAGCCCGACTCCATAACATACTTCCTCACTCGATTTGGCAAATGGCCCCGGAGCCATCAGTTCTCCAAGATTCCTTGCTACCTACACGTTTCTCATAAACTTCTGCCTTAAAAAAAGGGTTGATTCATTTCCGGTGCTTGTGTACTATTTCTTAGTCATGGTCCTCTATTTCTTTTCAGTTATGTTTTGAGCTGGCTTGATTTTGTAGCACCCACTCCTTGATCGACGACTGAAGGAATGTCCAACTATGGATATCGTCCTGTACGCATCATCATCCATTCACGTTTCAACCTTCTGCCTTGTGGAACAACAAGGGGATTGCTAATCTGAATGATGAACTTCTTTTCCCCGTCGAGGTTTACAGGGTTTAGCTAATTTAACCAACTGGGAAGTTTGATGGGGTGCGCTAGCCGGCGTATTTGGAATCCAAATATTCTTGGAACCTGACAAACGCTTCCTATCATGCTTGCTCAGCAAATCCTCATCCCTCGCAGCTGGGAAGTGACCCACAATATTCATACCTACCTCACAAGGCTCTTTGGATCTATTGGGTAAACCCATTGCTGATGTATATCCTCCTGACCCTTCATTCTTGTTCTCCTCACCAGGATCCGCTGAATCGCGGTCCTCATCTGGTCTTAAGATTGACAAGCTGTAAAGCAGAGATTTTTTCCTCAGGTGATCACTCGTAGCTGCTTTAATCATACACGGATTGGTGCCTAAGATGTAAATGCAGTTTCTATATGGGTATACGAAAATATACGTGTCTCTAAGAAATTTCATGCTGAGGACTAAACTGAAGTCATACATTTTAACGACATGGAAATCCACTATGGTTTGTATGGTGCCAACCTTGACCAAGCATCGCCTTGCAAGACCCAGTATTGGTTGAGATTCATTATTCATAGCCTTCAATTTGCCCATAACTTTTTCCAACTTGAGCCCCAATCTTGATGTCTCTGTTTCAGAGACACACACATGGCTAGTTCCAGTATTGACCATCATCTCAGACAAATTTTCTAGTCATGCTCAAGTCCATATGCACCAATGCTCCATCCATCTGTCGCATTGGTTTCACACAGATAATCTCGGGTCTGACAAGTTAAGGTGCGGCCTTCTCCGTTATGCTTGACTTAGCCGCATCTCTCTTTGCTCGCACTGCAACAACCACCCAGTCGATCTCAGGCTCCATTAACGAATTCAACCGCCCTGGCTCTATTGATCCCACCATGATATTAAACTGCAGGTTCAACACTCATATGGAGCATGGTTCTTCCTCTTTGAGCCAGACTCTTCAGTCGACTGCTCCTAAACTACCTCATTCAATGCCTCCCTGATTTATCTCGAGCCCCTGAGCTACATAGCAGTGATCCTCTGCTCTGTTGGACACTCAACAAGGGCATGATTCCTTTTGCACATCCCATACATGATTCGAGCCTTCTCGATCTGTCCATCCCACCTTGGGTTAGACATGATTGAACTAGCCGCACTTGCACTGTGGCTTCTCTCATTCCTTCCCGCACCTGAATTATGCATGTAGCTACCTCCTCTGATCGGACTGGGTCTAAAGTTACTTCCCATCTTGGGAGAACTTGCACCGGTACCATTTCTCACCTCGGCATTTGTAGCACCCTTCACCTCCCTATCAACTCTATGCAATCCTCCGCCCCCAAAGTTCTCAAAGACTCTTAATGAACGCCACCATTGAGTTATAGTTAGTGCAACAATCTCTCCTTAGCTAGAGTCTAGCCCACGACCTTCACCTCCCTATCAACTCTATGCGGTCCTCTACCCCCAAAGTTCTTCAAGACTTTTAATGAACGCCACCGTTGAATTACAGTTAGTACAAAAATATCTCCTTAGCTAGATTCTGGCCCACGGCTTCAATCCCTGGTTGAATTCATAGATTTTGTACTCCTCCAGATGGTTAGGCAAGTAAAGCATGCAAGCCAAGAAACTCGACATGTATTCCCTCTCACTAGCGGTTTTCGCTAGGGACCTCAGTCTCAGGAAAGTCTGTTCCTTAACGTTCATTGGTGGGCATGAACCGTTGCTTCAACTTGAGCTTCAGATCATCCAATGTGTTGATGTCTATGCGATATACCTTTATCTCCACAACTAGGGAGCGCCACCACACCATTGCACAACCCTCCAAGTACATTGTGGCAATAGTGAATTTCTCAGCTTCCAAGTCTGTCTTAGTTCCTTAAAATATTGCTCCATCTCGTACAAAAAATTGTTAAGCTCTCGCGCATCACGTGCCCCGCCATATTTCTTAGGCTCAGGGACTTTCCGTCTGTGCATAACACATACACCACCACCCTAGGGTTTGTTGGCCACAACTTGCATGAGTACGGGCACGTCTCCTTCAAGCTACTCAATGATGCATTTCATCTCAGCAACCTCATACTCGTGAGATGCCAAAGCTTTCCTCAGCTCAGCGATCTCCTTGTCTTGAGCGGCAACCAGACATTGTGCGTAAGAGCGTAGGGCACGGACGGCTCGAGCGTTGTGCACAGCGTGGCACGGGTGTAGAGCGGGACGACATGGCCCGAGAGCGGTTAGGCGGACGATATTGGACGATCCAGAGACGTGTGCGACATGATTTAGGGATATCTGTTTACAAGGACACATTGAGTGACATAGCACCGCAATACGTTTGTGGCATGCGTGCGAGCATGGGGTTGCCTTGAGGTTGGGTGATAAGCCCGACCCTGTAACACAACAACACAAGTGGAGGATCACCTTCTTCCTTAAACGCGAATCCACTAAACCATAACTCATAGAAACCTAGAACCCATAGTAATTAATATGAGAAGTGAATATCTTTAATTCTTTGAATTCAAATTTCTTCAATAGTTTACTTTATCCTATAACTTCAGCAATTCTGCCTTTAGTTCCTTTCCTTCATCTCTAGAATAATGCATTATAAAATAAGAATATTTTCCATTGGAGCACATCACCTCATTAAAACCTTGGAAAACCTAGTGGGAAAAATTGTTGATTAAGGGGAAAAAGTAAAATGTAAAGGTATAACTCCTTCTCACATTCTTCATATTCATGAGTTCCTGCACCAAAAATACTAAAATTGCAAATTATATCTCAATAAAATCACAATAATCCCATAAAATATGAACACATATCACCTAGACCTAACCAATAAAAACCTAAGAATGTCTGAGAGCAATAAAACCAACTATAGCCCCTGGTGGACACAAGAAAATTGCACGCGGCTTCGCATATGCCTGGAAAATATACTAGCTAGTGACACAAGTGAAAAATCACCCGTCTTCCAGTCGCGAGGCCACAGTTACAAGCCCACCACCTTACTTTTAAAAATCAATAATAAGCATTATGAACAAATAAAACACTCTTAAAACACTTCAACAACCCTAGCCCCACCCTAGAATAGTTCAAAAATTACCCCAAAACACCCCCAGATCGTAACTCATCACCCTTACAAAATATCCACCAAAAACATACTACCTTCAATAGACAATACTTTCCAACCAATCTAAAAACCAAGTAAGAAATAAAAGGCACAAATAAAACCACACAATCAGTCCACACGATTTCTAGGAACTCAACAACACGAACAAAAAAGTGTACAACCACACAAGCCCCTACTTATACCCAGTTACAGTCTTACGAACATAAAATCAACAAACCAAAAATTATCACTCAAACAAACTCGCAAATAATATAAACACATTATAAAATAGGTAATCATTAAAAATTTGATGCGACTGGCGAACAATTACATTAATAAAGTAAAATTACATAAACTATATACCATACTGCCCACCTTACCCATTACCTGACCCACTAGCGACATTATTAGATAGGTTAGCAGTAGATCCATTTCCCTCATTTGGTTCGCTAGTATAGCCAAACATGCCAACCAGTTGAAATTGGGTTGTACGAAAGAACAACCTCCATATCAGCCTTTATATTCCCCTAGTTAGCCACATTCTCCTCATACTTATCTACCAAGCATCTCTCAAGTTCTTCTAGCTAGGGCAGAGATTTCATCGTATCTAACTCTTCCACGAGATGGAAAGTATGTTCGTCTTCAGCCACCTTTAGCCCAAAAACCTCATCTAATTCTCGCTTAGCATTTTCCATAGCCTCAACAATAGTGTTGGTGGCTCCCAAGCCTTCAATGTCCAGATTGGGGTTCTTCGCACAGTTGCTCTCCCAGGCATGACACCACCCAACATTCACAATTTTGGTTTACAAGTTAGCAAAGATATTATAAAAACCTCTTGTCTTCACAAACTTTTTCACAAAACCCGAGGGTACCTCGGATTAGCGGGGCCTTCCTTCTTTAGCTCATATAGCTGATTGCACAATATCTTATTCACCTTGTTATTCTGATCATTCAGACTATGTTCCTCAGTCACCTCTATTTCTAGCTTGGCGCGCTCCTCCTCCGTTTGCTCCAACTTTGCCTTTAACCTAGCCACTCGCTCATGCAAATCCTTCACCACCTCAGCATAACCAGCCATGTGCTAGATCATAGATACCATAGTATCACCCAACTGAAACCAAATAAACCTGTTGTTACTAACATAACATTTATGACAGGCCATCGAACCAAAAGTAGTTAAAATAACTCAGCAGCCGAACCTAATAATGTAGCTGGATTCTATACATATTTCTTCCCTAAACCAGAAGGAGCGACCATGCTCCCAGCCTTCAAAGACTCCACTCTTTTAGAAACAATCCCAACAGTCGTCGGTGAAAACGCAACTTTACCCTCTTTCATCATTCCATCGTCTCTCTCAAAGCTACCGGGAACTTTCACAACAGGCTAATGGGTTACATCCACCCCACTACCCCCGACACCTGACCCTTCACCACCATGCTATTTCTTATGTCTAGGGTTTAATTGAACATCAGCATAACGCCCCGACTTCCTTTCTGCCATTACTGGTCCGATCACATTAATCTTTGAAACCGCCATTCCTATAGGAAGATGCGCAATCATTAATAAAAGACAAACATATTTCTCAAAACAAACATAATTAAGCACAAAAAAATGTCATAAAAATTAATAACAAAAATGACAACCTCGCTTCCCTCTAGGCCTTCTTATCTTAAAAGAACGCGCAACCAATTCTACCACAGTCTTTCTATCCTTCATCGATTTCTCTAACTTGTCTGACTACCTATTCGAGAGAACAACCAAATTCCACAAAGTTTAGCATTTCCATCCACATTCTTAACAAACAAATACATTTCCTTCCACGTCCCACAATTGCTGGGAAAATATTTCACAAGTTGAACCCCAGAAACACTAGATACAGAGTAAACCACACTCCTTCCTTCCCCGCACTCTGCAGGTGAATTTTTTTTGGTAAAATCACCCAACTCTAACGATTTACCAACATGGCTACACCCATTGGATGAAGTTGAGCAAGAGAAACCACGTAAGCCTCCAATAAGTTCACCATGAAGTCAATTTTTTAAAATGCACTTTTTGAGACAATAAGTAACTTGTGTCAATTAAGAATAAGAGTAGTCACTCGATAAATACTCCCTGTAATGATTAAAACACGTGTCATTTTGCTTTCGTATAAATTTTCTCCTCTATCTTCAGGTAATCACATCCCATTCCCCTGAAGATAAAGGCATATTAAACGTCAAGTACAAAATACCACCTTGAATATAAATAAGCATTTTCTTTTACCCACTAAGTCATACTCAGCTTCGTGCCAACCCACCATTTGTTAACGAACCCAAACAATTTATATTTTGCCTCTCACACATGCAAGATATACATTCTTCAGTTCACCCAAAAAAATCTATCCCTTCTGCACTCTTTGCATACTATAAATTCGTGGCTAGGGGGGCTAATGATATATATATTACCCACGAAGCCTTTCCATAAGCACCATCTCGGTACAACCAGTTTGCTAACCACCCATTGATGAACTAAGGTTGCCTCGCCAGCAGATAACTAATCCTGAAAAAAGTGCATAAACATCACGTAACACGACACGCTCCACTAAACCACATAAGAGTTGAGCACAACACACGACCCACAATCACATGATCAAGGGGCCCGTAAATTAAGATGTGGAACACCAGTTCAAGTTAAGTAAATTTCCCCACAATATATTAAAAAACACTTATGCTGACTAGAGCGTTAGAGCATTCTCTCCGAGGACAGCTCCTCAGGATTTCTTGTAGGTGCTCAAAGGACCAGGACTCGTCAGGCTGATCCTGAAGCCTATCATTGCCCAAATGCATTCCCCCACATAAGATGTTAACTCATATCCCAATAGAAATCCCAATTCTTAAGCCCAACAGAAAATCCAATTCTCAAGCCCAATTTTGACCTAACTTTGACTCTTCCCCACTGCCCGCCTGACCCTTCCCCACCACCCCAATATTATGTCGTGTTGTTCCTCCTTCACCGTCATGTTTTTCCTCCTTCGACGGTTTCGCTTCATCGCCTGCTCACTTGTAACTTCTCCTATGTCGCTGCGGCTTCTACATTTCCCATGGCTTCATACCTACCATGGATTCAGAAATTTAATTGGTCGACTAATTAAAACCCGAATTGAATTGCGATGAATTTGGGGGAAGTTTAAAACCACAATCAAATAATGAATATGGGGATCGGAGAAACCAACGTTGCCCCACTAATTCCCTAAGTTTGCAAGGGTTGTCTGCTACAAAAATTACCATCAAAGGTTAACGACGACTCAAGGAGTTTGCAGATGTGTTTTGTTCCATAAAATTGCATAATGGTCCCTAAATTTCAGCGCTTATTATTAAATAAACCACAAATTATGTTTTGACACGTAAATTTAGAAAACTCCTATTATGCTTTTGTAATATTTTTTTATGCCCTTGGTCTTACCCTTAGATGGTCTTGCAGGAGATAGACTCCTTGTCACATCATTCCATGATTGTGAATTGATACATTATTTGTGGAATCATTTGCAAATTTTTTTTTATCTTACACATGAATATTTTCAGAATCTGTGAGATAGGTGTTATCGCTACTGAAATGTATCATTGAGTGTAACTATGCAAACATTATGCATGAGACTATTGCATGCACTAATAAATTGGGTCATTTGATGCTCACCCTTACCTTCATGATAATATCAAACCAATGATTGGATCAATGAAAAAAGGTGTATTTTTTTAAAAAAAATCAAAATATTATTAGAACACACTCATTAGTTTTGAAAGGTTTCTAACTTGAATGCACTTCGTGCAGATTTACTAACACTTGCACCAATAAAACAATCTATGCAAGTGGTGTCATTTGTTCAAGTGAGTTGGAAATTGCTAACTTCTTTATTCAAGTTGGACACCAATGGATCATATCTGGTAAACTAATTGCATGGGTTGGTATAGTTACCTGAGATAACGAAGACCGAGGGAAGATTGATAAAACTCTCTATATTCAACAGATTGATAATATTGAAGTTAAGGTGGACTCATTGTCACTGTTAAAGATGATACGAAGAGAATCTAAAATACCGTGGTGAATCATGCCTTTAATTCGAACAATCTGGGACCTATAAGGAGAAATTTCTGTAATTTTTTTAACATATATTTTGTGAAGTTAATTCTGTTACAGACACATTGACTAAGTTAGCAAACTCCAACAAAATCAATCAAGAATTTGATCATACAACTATACAACCTTACATTGATATATTCGAGGTTAGATAGTTTTAGATAATGGAGAGAATCCTTACATCCGACCTAGATAATATATTATTCTTAAGTATAATTGCATGTTTTTATAATTTTTGAAATTACAAAATTTATAGGGACTACGTTTAGAAAGATGTATATGAGTAAAAATCCCAAAATGTATCAATTTATTTTTGTAATATTATATGTTAATCCCATAGACAATTTTTTTTAAATAAAACCATCTCTTAATTAGATCAAAGATTAGTAATGTAATATGGTGATGTTTAATTAGGGATGGCGTTCCAAATACAATTTATAGAAAATTCGGGGTATAAGACGGAATTTTTGTGTAAATACCATTTTTTGGGTGTTGGATACAGATAATTGTGTAATTAATGATTTTGGATCATAAGAATCTCAGTGGTTAAAAATTCGGGTCGAAAAAATTTGTGGGTTAATTTTTCTTCCCACTTCCGCATAATATACTCGTTTTACTACCAGGTTTGATGTTTTGTTTCCAGCCAAACATTGTGATTATTTTTAGAATTCTTTGTTCACTAAAACCATGTGTATTAAAGCTATATTTTTATCTTTCAATGTAAACTATTGTGTTTCCATGTTAGAGTGTTGACTCTTTAAACATTTTAACACTAGTTAGTGATATTTGTATCTTAATATAAATCTTAAATTATACTTTATTTTGATTGATATTTTACTTTTTTGAGTTCGTCTCTTGAGATACAATTTTTGTATAAATTATGGAAAGATCGAGGTTTAAACCGTAAATAAAAAGAAATGAAGATAAAAATTTTAGTTGCATTAATTGGGTCATAAACTTATAACTGCTACACGTTGCATAATAAAATTTTAATATTGCTAAACCCTTTTGCTTTCAATTATTCAAATTAAACCTCGTCTTTCCAAATCCTATGGAAAGACAGTTTTTCCCAAGAATTTACTTAATTTTTTAGCGCATCATTTAAAAAATTAATATTGGATTTTTTAATAATATATTTTTAATGTATCTTTGTTGTTTCAATAGTTTAAAATAATTTATAATTTTAATACTGATGTTTTATTTTTTTGATATCAGTGTCACAATTTTGTGCATAATTTAATGTTTAAAATATGTGTGTTTTTTAATTTGATGTTTTACTATTCTAATTTGATGCATTTTTTAAAAATATTTTTATTTGATATTTATTAAAATATTTTATTGGATATTTAACTATTTTTATGCAAACATTAGTCTTTTATTGGATGTTTAATTATTATTATTTTGATGTTTATTTTTAATATTCAATTTGACGTGTATTTTAGTGTCCTTATTTGATATTTACCTATTTTATTTTATGTGTATTTATAGTGTATTCATTTAAGATTTAACTATGTCATTTGATGTGTATTTTATTATTTTAATTGTATGTATTTTTTATTTGATATTTAACTACTTTATTTTGATTTGTATTTTAGTATTTGTATTTGATGTTTAGCAACTTCATTTTGATTATTTGAGTAGGCCTTTTGACAAGTGGCATGTCATTAAATTATAGATAGTCCATTGTATTTTATAAACGCATACACCACATTTATTAAATTAAGATTTGAATTTTTAAATTTTAACAAAGTATTTTAAAGTTAAATATTGTAATTTCATATAATATTTATTATATTTTCAAATTCAAAAATTTTCATAAATATTTTAACTTATAAATACAATATTTAAATTTAAAAATATAATTTTAAGTTAAAAAAATAAAGTTGCATGTCCATAAACTTATGGACAAACAACATTTCTTATGAAATTTTAAATAAATAAATAGTCAAATTACATTTTGAGATGGAATTGAAAAGTAATTTATAAAGTGAAACTATTTACTCCCCCATCCCCTTAAAAATTACTTATTTGCTTTTTCAAAATTAAAATTTTATAAATTTTGACCGTAAATTTCAACTAATATGTATCTAATAAAAATAAAATGTGAGATATTGTTATATTTATTTTTTTTAAAATTTAAATATTAATTTTATATAAAATTATTATATCTAATTAAAGATATTCAAAGTCAAATATGATCAGTAAAATTATAAAAATAAAGAAATAAGTAATATTTAG
This sequence comes from Rubia tinctorum, assembly GCA_032355605.1. Lineage (NCBI taxonomy): Eukaryota > Viridiplantae > Streptophyta > Magnoliopsida > Gentianales > Rubiaceae > Rubia > Rubia tinctorum. Next base: position 5,439 of record JAULKM010122009.1, on the reverse strand, counting down.
TGGAACAGATGGAGCAGTACATGTGTCTATACAAATGTAGAGCAACAAACATTACAAGAATCCAATCTTTAGGACTAAAATGTAATAAAGCTTTATCTTTATGTTGGGGTAGGGAGTTGTGGGGGTGGGTACATGTGGACATTTAAGGGATTAGAAGGGGATTGTGTGTACGTACAGGCTAGACTTTGAGGTGGTGGGTGCTCCATGTGCCACGTAACATGTCAGCACCTGCTCAACCATCAGGATTTATGTCAACTTTATTTATGTGCTTCTGGACTCTTGTATTCACCTAAATATCTAAGAGCTTATGCTCCTTTCGTCTTTTTACGATTTTGTTCATGTTAATATTTTAAAGTTACACATAATAATTTTGGAGAAAAAATTAATATTTTAAAAAAATACTCCCTTCGTTCCATAGAAAATTACTCAATTTTTATTTTCATTCGTCTCACTGAAAATGGCTCAATTCAATTCTTACTTAAAGTGACAAAAAATAAACTTATATTATCTTTCAAAATATTGATTAAATTCATTAGTCAACTCTTCCATGCATAAAATCCCCTTCAATTATTTTCATCAACAATTCGACCTCAACTTACATAAAATACCGATTAAAAAATAATTGAACTATTTTCTATGGGAAGGAGGGAGTAGATATTAAGTTGAATCTAACAAGATCGCACATGATATTTTTATTATGTACCGTGTACATTAATTTTTGTTTAGGATCAAAGTTTTTTAAATTTGATTTGAAAAAAGTAATTGTGCCATTAATTTTAGAATGGAGAAAATATTGTTTATTAAAAATTTGATTTGCACAACGTCTACATGAGTCAAGGCCAATGCAGGGTTTGAAATTACTCATGCCTAGGTAGTTCCAAATAAATAATTACAATTTTTTTCTACTTTCACTAATTTATTTTAAAATTTTTAATTTAATTTTTTGAGTCCGTCTCTTGAAAGACGGTCTTTCTATAAGTTATGAAAAGATCAAGAACTGAATTGCAATTTTAACATAGTAGGCAAGAAAATTCGCAGGGTCTAAATAGGGGAAATTTGGGTCGTAAATTGAATCATAAGGATATGGACTATTTCACGCGCCTATATAACTTAAAATCTCAGCTTTCCATCTTTTTTTTCCAATCCTTATCCGCATCAGTTACCATTCTTCGTCGCAGCTAATTCCCAAATCGCGATATACAATTTTGTCCTCTTCATATCTCCAAATTCATTCCTTTCACATCGGTGTCACAGATCGCCGGAAAAAATGTAAACCACCGCTAATTTCAAATTGCAACATAATGAACTTTGTAGAAGAGGGAGAAATTGTACGATTCATCAAATACTGATAAGCATGATGTTTTTCTTATTTGATTATGATTTTGTTCGTGATTTCAGTTTTGATTTGCGATATAATCCTGACATTTTATTAATTTGATTGAATCTTACTGTTAAGATGATCTTAATCAAACAATAATGAAAATCGAAGAACGGATTAATGTTGTTGCTATATCATACATTCTGAAGGTATGAACTCTGACAAATTCTCCATTTCGATTCACTGTAAGATTCATTAAAATTCACACGTTTCACCCAAACAATGAAACCTTTCAAATCATACGTACTACCTTTCTGTTTGTCAAATATGAAGTTTTTTTGTTCATGAATTATGAAATCTCAGTACATGTTAACATTTCAAATTTCATTAAGATTTCATTATTTTATAATTTAATGTCTGTGTTTCAATATGAAGTTTTAATGTTAATACTGAACATATTTAAAAGTTGCACATAATAAAAGAAAAAGAAAAAGAAAATTTAACTGAAATTACGAATGAGTAACATATAACTTGTATGATTAACATTAAATATTTAATGTTTCGATTTAAAACCATAATGTTTCACTTGAACTTACTGCAGTCAAACTTAGCTAAAATTGATGTGACTGAATGCTTCAATGGGCTACAAGTAAGAATGCTGCAAGAATTGGAGAACCTTTGCAAACGACATGGTAACAAATTGGGATTCGGCTACAAAAAACTACACAACGAAAGAACAACCAATGAGCCATTACTGAAAAATACTCTGTGTGCTCGTGTCAAGGGAAAACTCAAGAAAAAATAGCGACATCAACCCCACCAATACCAGTCTGTGATGGATCGAAAGATTCAATCTCGAGAAAGAGAAAGACAACGGAATTTCTTGTAACCAGAATGAGGTGTAAGGCTGAAATACAAATCAAATTGGTTGACAATCATTATAAAGTTATGCACCATATCCTGCAGCACAACCATGAGTGTACAAGAACGAATTGGCAATATCTACAAAAGATTATGCACCATATTTCAATTATGCATTTTATGGTCAAAATATATCACTATAAACATGCAATGTTTAACAAAGATATCCAACCTGGTAAACAAAAAATCAAGTAACTTCAATAATTTAAAAAATGAGAACGACACCAAATCCAGAATGAAACATTGAATTACGCATTTAATGGTGAAAATGTATCACTATAAACATGCAATGTTTTAATCTAAACATCCAGCCCGGAACACAAAAAATATGTAACTTTGAAATTTTAAGAGAAATAAACTTTTGAAATGTGCATTTTATAGTGGGCATGTATCACTATAAAACATCTTTGTTTAAACCTAAAACTCCAACTTATCATACCTAAATCAGATTACATCAAAATAACTAAATACTGTCTTCTTGCATCCAAAACAAACAAATTTTGTGCATTCAAAATCCACAAACTATTACATAGTTTTTCAAATCACATTTGATCAAGAACAAGAAAGTTGAAAATAGGCATGGATCCAACTACTTTATTCTTAAAATTGTTCAAAATGTCATCAATTTGCTTCCACGTCGCTGGGTATCAAGGATATCTTGAGAGCTGGGCAGCTGCTCTAAATCAGTGTCAGGGTTTTCTTGAATGACTACCATTTGTGATTTCAATAAACGTTATGATAATTTGGAATTAACCACTTCATATACCTTCAAAACAAAGTAAATGCCTCACCAGCAGCCTATAAAACAAAACAAATTACACTACAAATCCACTAAAACATCATAAAAGAAAAAGAAAAAACACCTTACACATTCAGCTTAAAACTTGCAATCTCTTCGCATGCTTAAATGACAATAGAAATATCAAAGTGCACAACCTGACAACCAGCAACAACTTTACCTAACTCACTCAAACTCCCAACAAAGGTTGTACCTTTCAACATACCAACTTGTTGTAGTACAATAAACAAAAAATTAATAACAACAACAAAGTCACACATTCGAATCCAAAACACCGAACCTTTCATCTCAAACATGACACCTCTCACAAAATTTGACAAAAAAATTGGTGTGTCTCTTCATGTTTTGGTTTATATTGATGATCTTATTATTGCTAGTTCGTCTCCGGAAATGATGACTAAATTCAAGAAGTACTAGTACTCCCGTTTTCATATGATGGAACTTGGTGCCTTGAATTATTTCTCAGGCATTGAGATAGCCCGTTTCCCTGATGTTATGTTTCAGTGTCAACGAAAATATGCTTCAGATATTTTGTCAAATATTGGGTTATTGGTGGCGAAACCCACAAATTGTCCTATAGAATAGCAGCACAATTCGGCACAAGTTGATGGTCCTTTTTTTGATGATTCAGTGCAGTTTTGCTGCTTGGTCGAGAGACTTATTTATCCCACCATCACTCATCTAGAGCTTAACTACTCAGTTTATACCTTGGCCCAGTTTATGGGGAAACCGCGGTTGGCGCATTGGCATGCTGCACTACGGGTTTTGCACTATCTTAAGAGTCACCTTGGTCAGGTTTTTTTTTGGTCAACTAAGAGTTCACTTTAGCTTATAATTATATATATATATATTAATATCAAAATTTTCCAAATTTAATTTTATAAAAAGTAAATAGGCTAATAATCACATGACAGAGAGAGTAGCAATAAAGTTAGATGAGAAAGAACAACACTTGAATCAGGAAGGCAACAAACAAATAATATTTTCTTTTTCTCCTAAATCCCAGTTCTTCTCTGTGGTGTTAGTCCTCTTTCAAGTTCATTAGAATTGGTATCAGAGTCATCGGTTCTCGGAATTCATGGATGAAAGCACAAGAACAAAACACTTTGAAAGACACCTAAAGGAGCTGGATTCAAAAGTTACGGCAATTGTACATGAAATTGCTGAACTGAATGATCAATTCCAGAAGCAGGATGAGAAGATTAATATCACAATGGTAAACACCTTGAACAACTTCCAAGCCAAGCTGTCAAAATGATTGGAACTGTTTTTAGATTCATGTCGGAAGAACAACAAAGGTGAAGAAACCATTCACAGTTCATCTTCAGCTATCAAATCTATCTACAAAAATCCATTGGTTACTGAGAAAAGAAAGGCTAAATCTAAGGAAATCAAAATGCGTGGAAGATTTTCAGTATTGCACAATCCTAAGGTGGTGATAAATGAAGGATTTGAGCAGAAAAATTGGAGGCATGAGATTGGTCGTAGCTTAGGGAAGCATCAACCAAGGATGGAACTTTCTGATCCGCCCCCTCCCAAGTGTCGTTAATTAAATAAGAGAGGAGGATGGTTAGGGGTCAAAGATAAGATTTATATGCTTCTCCCATTGTTACTACTATTATACCAAGAATGGTAGATAGTGGCAAGTGCCGAGGTTGTCCACAGAAATGTCAAGAATCTAGTAATTTACTAAACACAACTGCGGTCGTGTCGTCAATCTGACCACGTGTTAGGAATAAACAGTGTTGCAAAAATACTCATTTGGGGGGATTTTCAACTATCTACTACAAGCATGCAATCAACGGAACAAACTATATAAACAAACACTCGGGGAACATTTGCTTAACATGGTCGATGTTATTTCGATCATAGATTTCATAAAGTATAAGAACTATACCCTATTCTAGTGTTTGTATCACGTGGTGTGGACAATGGTCAAAACTTCCCCCTGTCTGTCATATAGTGGTGCGCGTATAAAATCTTCCATCAGTTTTGCCTCTGCATCTAGGAGAGTGTAACAATGGCTATGGCTCATTGCATAGGTCTGATTCTCCTCCATACGATTAAGTCTGGGATGGAACACCACAAAAGAACTACACTTAGGCCTAAAAAAGCAAAGGAAGTAGCCGTATTATCGATGGCTCTAGGATTAACAAAATAACCCAAGTTTGCTACCTACTCTATCTCTATCTGTAACCCTTCAGACCTCTTTGGTCGGCTAACTAGATGCAGGGTCAATCATGACGATTAACAATGGTAACCTTCGTGCACACACCCAGAGCCGGATTATCATCACACCAAGCGTATCTTGGTTTCCTTAACCGGGGAGTAGAAGTAGTGCACCAACATGAAGGTAAACTTTGTTGCGTGTCAATAAAGTGTGAAAACATGCAATTTACAA
>JAULKM010122000.1:323-20818 GCA_032355605.1 Rubia tinctorum | reverse complement strand
ATCTTCAATATAGTCGTGTACAAAAGAAAATACATGAAGCAAACATCATGCTATCAATCAATATGCTATGTTCTAATTACTTGAAATAAAGGACAGGATGGCATATACATGAAGCAAAGTGATACTTTTTCAATCAATACGTATAACCAGGAACCCATGCGTTCATTCACTTCAGGATTCAGCTTTTACAAAATAGTCGAAAAGTTGTATCATATACATTTGAATGCATACACATTTCATGGCATGGTCGGCTGGTCGCACAATAGTAAAAACTTGTGTGCTAGTGATAACCAGACATAAGATATTAATCCAACATAGGAGATGGTTTGAGCATGAATGGGAAAAGCCATTGATATTCATTGATTCATCAAAACTGGAAGGTCCCCAAAAACTCTGACACTGCGAGATGTATAAAGATCTAAAGCAGAAGCGAAGCTGATTTATTGCTGACTTCAAAAGTTTAAAACATAATATCCTCATTTAACTATCTCCTCCTGACATGTGAGGACTTAAATCCATTAAAAACTGATATTTCCCCTATAACCATACTATACTTTTCACACTCAGCTAAAGCAAAAAAAAAATCTTGTACATTAAAAACCAGCTGCACCAATCCATTACCATGGAGGGAGTAGTAATTAGGCCATAGATAAGCGAAGTTTCAAAGATTTCATGCCCTGAAGAAAACTTAAACTCCACCAGCCTACTCTAATATTTGGTAGTATATACCGTTTGAATCATTGCAGATGGACATTTCATAAACTGCCACTTGAAATCCTTTATAAGCTGACTTAGTGAGTGTGGGCAAGATGGACTAATTCTAACACACAATTCTCTTTAGTAGATCGAAATAAAAAGACTAAGACAACTCCTCAGTTCAACAAAATGATCCATAAATTTCACACAAAGCATTCAGAGAAATTAATACTATCTAAGTACTCTACTTTGAGCATCTAAGTGCGACATTGTGAAGAAAACCGAGGAAGCATCCTTTATTATGCAACTTATACATATTATCAAGGAATACAAAGAGAATGCAACAAAAAATGTGAATTCGGCTGAACTCGAACATTCTCTAAAACTGAAAAACCCCGATGCAACACTGACTGACACTAAGGTAGATCCAAAATACCTCAACCAAAACTCTGGATTATTCTGCAGAAGCTAACACATCATCCAAAACTAACCACATTATTTCCATTTCTATCTCATGGTTCCACATTCAGACTTCAACTACATATCCCTCTACTTAACTCAGGTAAGAAAAACCAAAACCTTTTAGACCGAAACCGCAGAACACATCTGAACACAACTTTAAGATAACACATTATCATAATTCGAATCGAATTTCACTGAATTTGCAGATAAGCAAGAAATAAACACTGATCCAGCAGTAAAGATCGATAAAAACACAGATCCGTAAAGAAACCAGTAAATCGGTCGAAGAGTTGCTCCTTTCACACTGCGCCTTCGTTAGCAAAACTCAGTACCCGATCCCGCATCTTGTCCTACAAATTTCATGGATTTGGCTCCCAAAGAAACAGAATTTCTGTAATCAAATTTACAACCCGATTTGTTGTCTTCGTTTTCTTTTCACATTCAGCCCTTTCAGTTTTTGAGCCTAATAGTTCTATCCTTTTATATTTATCTCAATATGGGAGGTCACTTCTTTCTTAATCTAAGTTTAATTAAAAGTTTCAGAAAGAGATATTCTCATAAAAAGCTGGCTTTCCATAAATTTATGGTGATTTTTATATTAAATGTTATAATTTTTTTATAAAATTAAAATATTGTATTTTTAAAGTTCAAATAAATAATAATATATATTTGAATGTGAAAATTAAAAATATGTAATATAAAAAAATATTTTTTAAATTTACTAGTATGTAATTTAACAAATATGGTATATGAGGTAAAAAATAAGTGGTTTGTCCAAAAGTTTATGGACAGACTGCATATCAGAAAGGCCGCATATCACAAAACCCACTCTTTTAGAAAATGAAGTTTATATTTGCATCTCTATTTTAGATTGGCAAATTGACGGACAGTTGAATACGGATTAAATAACATGTGTAATTAAAATATATGAGTGTATGAATCATTTTGACTCATTTTAATACTGATTAAAATTGAATCAGATAAAAAATAAGTCGTATCAAAACCTAGTCAACTAGCGAGTCGAAAGTCACTTAATTCGACGGATCAGACATAAACTAAATGTATTGAAACCCACTCAATATATGGATCGAATATTATTAAATACGCATATTTCAATCTGGGTCCATATGTCAAATCAAATGAGTTGAAATTTAAATTTAAATTTATTTCGCAGATTTTCTTAAATAATGCTATGTTTGTCCAACAAAAATGACATAATTTGACTTTTGGTGTCAAATCGACTCAATTTTTTAGCCATGTGTTTTGGTTGAAAATGAAAAATGACCTTGTAAAATCTGAAAGTGCAGAAATAACCCTAAATTTTATTGACCGAAATGTCAACAGCCAAATTGGCCGGAAATAGGTGATATGACCATTATACCCCTGAGTTAAAATTTGCAAAAAAATTAGAAGCTTAATTGATCGCCGTCCCTTCTTCATCTCAACGCCGATCTAGTTTTACTCTCTGAACGCCGATCACGCCTCATAAGCGCAGTGGCGTCGGCTGCGCGGAGAAGTATGCCTTGAATGCCTGGTCCGTGGTGGAGCAACGGAGCGGCGGGTTATCCAGTGGTGGGCGACGGAGTGAAGGGGTAGGACTTCTGGCAGTGGGCGACGGAGCGGGGGGGTTTCTGGCGGTGGGTGACGGAGCGACAAGGTAGGGCATCTGGTAGTGGGCGCCGGAGCGGCGAAGATAGTGTTGCTGGTGGTGGGCAATGGAGCGACGGGGCGGCGGGGTAGGGTTTCTGGTGGTGGGGAACTGCGCGGGGAATGGCGAAGAGACGGAGTTGGTTTTGGGGTTCTAGGGTTTAAGCGAATGTGGCGGATGATGGAGGATGTTGGGCGGCAGCGGGGAGCGACGGATCGACAGATCTGGTTTTGGAGTTCTAGGGTTTAGGCGGATGTTGGGTGGTGGCGGGGAGAGACATAGCGATGGAGAGACGGGGAAAGTTGGTGGCGTGACGGGGATTGGTGGCGGATTTTAGGCGGGATGGTGGCGGATCTAGGCGAGGATAGGGTTGCTGTTAGGGGATCTGGGAGGGATAGGGTTGCTGGTGGTGGGCGACGGGGCGACAGAACTAGTGGCGCAGAGGCACGGTGGCGGCGACGGCGGCGGCAGTGATAGGTGGTGGATATGGTGTTTTTGGGGTAGAATTGTCATTACAATTGTAGTTTTAAGTCCAGAGGTATTTTTGTCTCTTCATTATAATCAACACCGGAAATCGGCCACAAGGTTAAAATTGAATATTTTGACAATCTTATAGGGTTTTTTCTGCACTTTCAGATTTTACAAGGTTATTCATGCACTTTCTCAATCTTATAGGGTTATTTTTGCACTTTTCCCTTTATTCTATTATTATATATACAAGACTATATCATGTAATATATTGTTGAATTCGTTATTATATGTTTTCAAATTATTATTTTTTCATAACTTTTTTTTACACATATTAATAATAGGGCGAACGAATTGGAAGGCCCCATAACTCCCTCCATCGTCCCCTTTTACCCCCCTTATCTTTTTTTTTGAATACTTTTAGCCCATCAACTGACAAAACTGTTAAACGGGACCCTTCCATCCAGTCAAAGTGTTTACTTTGGTAAAAAACATTAATTTTAAGGGTAAATTAATAATTTCACAATTTTCTTTCTCATTTTCTTTTTTCCCTTTTTCTTTTTTTCTTTTTATTTATTTCCTTAATTTATTTTCTATTTTTTCCTATTTCATTTTCCCGCCGCTGTCTTTCTCCACCCTTCGCCGTCCTCTGTGGCCTGCCGCCACCTCGCCACCACCATCTATCCTCCCCCAGCCTGTCCACCACCACTATTTATATTCCTTCTCGCGACCATCTATTCTCCTTCCCACCGCCACAGGAACCCACGTCGCCACCATCTATTCTCCTTTAAAAATGCCTCCTATCTCCGAAGAAGCCTAAAATGATAGATGAGGGTTGAAAACCCGATTTGCAAATTTGAACGCAAATAATCGACACCATTTTCCAAATTTGAACCCAAATTGGATGCTCGGATACCCGATTTACAGATTCGGAACTTGCCTCACATCCGCCGTTTTTCCACCTGCTACCTCCACCAAATTGTTCCCACCACGGACTGGATTCCCCGGATACAGGCGGCGGCGGCCTAGAGGAATGTCGCTTCAACAACGACAAAGGGAGAAAATAAGTAGGCGGGAGAAAAGAAGCATCCGGTCGGGGAGGAGAATAGATGGTGGCCCAGAAGCAGGTGGTGGGGGTTTCAAAGCGCTCACTGGCAGGAGAAAAGAAGCAGGAGGCGCTGAAACCCTCGGCGGAAGAAAAATGGAGCAGGCGACACTGCTCATGAAGGAGAAAATAAAATAAAAGGAGAAAATAAGAAAGAAAAAGGAAAGAAAATAAAAAATAAAAAGGGAGATGAGAAATTACTATTTTACCCTTAAAATTGACTTTTGACGCTTTGACTGGACGGAAGAGCCACATTTTAATAGTTTTGTCAATTGAGGGGCTAAAAGTATTCAAAAAAAAAAAGGGGCTAAAAGGGGACGATGGAGGAAGTTCAGTGGCCTCCCAAGTCGTTCGCCCTTAATAATAATATGAGTAATTAAATATTGATACAGTTGATTTCGAAAGTCAAATTATGTCATTTTTGTTGAGAAGAAAGGAATATATTTTTCAATTTATTATTTATTAAAATTCAAATACTCCAACATAACTATAATTAAACTATTTATTTAGTCAAAACAGACTAATTTAAACTATAAAAATCTATTGATAAATAAGTAAGAATATTATTATGTGACATGATGTTAGATTTGTTTATAATTTTTAATTATACATAATTAAATATATTAATGGTTAAACATTTTTTGAATCAACGGACAACATGTGCAACTTATGGTGGGACAGAAGAGGATCCCAAATTTTTTTTAAATTATGAAAATATTATCACATAAAGTATCACTGGAATTAATATAATTATTGGTGGTGCCTAATTAATAATATAAACATAAATATATTAAATATTAATTTTTGACCCCTGCTTTCTCAAATGTTTTTGGTCACTCTCTTTATCGTTGATTATTGTAGAGATGATTGATAAGTTGCAATAAGAAAGAGTGAGAGAATTTGTCAATAGATTAAAATAAAAAGAGCCGTTACACTTGATATTATATCACTTAACAGCACAAAAGGGAACGACGCCGTCTTGAAAACCATTGAGAGAGAAAAAAGAAGAAAACAATAGCCTGGATAGTCTTCCTCATCACACAAAAAGCCCAAGCCCAAAGTTTGAGAGCAGAAACCCTAACTTTTCCGATCCCAGTTCGGAAGGAAAATTCCCTCTATAAATAGGTGACCGGGATCTCCCCATTTCCATTCCTTCATTACGCATTTCCTCAAATTTCCCATTCCAATTTATTACGCTCAAAAAACAGTTCGAGAAATTCTCCCCAAAAGTTTCCTTTTTCATTGCGCTGCCTTTTTTTTCTTCCAATTCTGATATCGCGATGAGGGCTCCGGAATTCCGATTCCGGGGCAGAGATGGTTTCTTGATCGAAGATGTTCTTCAAGTGAAGGCCAAGCAGCCTGGCGCCGATGTCTCCGCCATTGTTGATTTCCCCATCGACCTCTCCGAGCTTGATTTGTACGGTCCGGGGAAGGAACCGTGGAAGCTTTTCTCCGGCGACAATGAAATATGGGAGGTCCACAATGAAGAAGATGACGATGAAAAAATCAAGGAGAAATACGTGGTCACCAAAGTTACTAGGATCGGAAAGAAGAATATCTCTAGAGCTGCGGGCACCGGGTGTTGGTTAGATAAGAGCGAGTCGAAATCGGTGGTGTTGGGAGGTGAGGAGGTGGGTTATCGGAAAACTCTGACTTATGAGTATTCTGGTGGTGATGGGGCGGCGGAGGGCAAGTGCCACTACTACATGCATGAGTTGCGCTTGTCGGAATATTCTCTCCGCCAAACTGGGGTTTCGAGCACCGACTATGTTGTGTGTAGGGTATTGAGGGATGAGTCTAAATGCTGTCGCATAAAAAATGGCGGGAAGCGGAGTCGTTGCCAAGATGATGATCAAGATTGTGCTGTCACCAAGCGGGTTCGATCATGCGAGGTGGATCATCGGCAAAACCAAGAGTGTGATTTTGAAATCGATCCTACTCTCATGTTTGATCCTGCAGTGCTACAAGAGAGCTTTGATCCCAACATCAACCTGGAGGACCTGGACAAATCGATCACCATGGATCAAGAACAGCTTGCGAGATTTTGTGATGATTTATCGGAGAGCTTTGATCCCAACATCACCCTCGAGGACCTGGACAAATCGATCACCCTGGATCAAGAACAGCTTGCGAGATTTTGTGATGAGTTACAAGAGAGCTTTGATCCCAACATGACCCTGGAGGACCTGGACAAATCCATCACCCTGGATCAAGAACAGCTTGGGAGATTTTGTGATGAGCTGTTGAACTGCCCAGATTCTCAAGAAGAATGGGTTCCCAGCTGCTCTTTGAATTTGCCCGATCATCAAGCCTTCGGAGAACTGTATTCTGGATTTTCGAGTTGCATAGGTACTTCTTGGGAGAGTTGAGCATTCTTGAATACCAGATTTTTGTAGATTTTTGTAGTTGAAGGAGTTTTCGCGACTCCGGATACACCATGTAGTTTAACATTTTGTAAATTCAACTGATGGGAAATGCAATGATTTTGTTTCGACACCTATGTAGCTTTACTGATGGAAATGCAAGCATTTCTTATAGTGTTGAAGTTGATATCTTGTGTATGTTTGTTCTTTGTGCACTGATCAATGTTCTAGTGACAATCATTTCAATTCAGATTCTGCCTGAATGGATTTGAGAATGGCTTTCAGGAGTTTGAAAAAAAAACTCCCCTACTTCAGAATGCATGTTTTACCACATGATTACATCACTAACCTGAAGTTCACACACTTTCTTACCTGAAAAGAAGAAATGGTACTTTCTAAAAGGCTACAAAAAGTACAAATATAACTTGAACTAATCGAGGAAATTCCATGTACTCAGTCCCAGAAGAGCAAAGTTTTAACCTTTTTCTAAGAACCTAACCCAGAATTCATACATCATATACATAAAGTAGTACAACCTATAGCTAATTCATTAGAGCATTCTCCATCTGACAAAATCAAAGAGAGAGTATGCAGAAAACACATATTTTTCTGGGCTCTTCGTGATTCAGAATAAACATTTTTGAGACAAAGAGAGCCCCGGATTTGGTGAAACGTAAGTGTAGCCTTGGAAGAACTCAACTGATGTCAGTGTAGGAGCCGGAGAACCATCAGCGGGCATTTTAGTCTAGCACTTGTCAAAATTCGCTGTGCAGTCTCGGCCGATCACATCTGGCTTGAACTTAGGCTTGTGTTCTCGGGGCTCAAGCTTCTACTAGTTGATTGTTCGAAACCATTTGTGAGGCTTGATTTCATCTTCTCCCTTATGTCCGCTGCCCAATCTTTTGGACGGGTCTTTGTTCAGTAACTGCCAAATACACCACATTCGCAACGAGTGATCCATACACGAGCATGAACATTATTGAGAGCAAAGAGAAGGCCTTACCCCTTTGAGCAATGAGTGAGTGTTCCCTGCCAGGCTTCTTTCGACTAGCATGAACAGGTGGTGGCTGAAACTCTGGGCCTTTCTCTCGGACGCCATTATCCTAGCGGCCGCCTCTTTAGCAGTATTCAGTATTATACCCACATACGCTTTCTTCAAAGGCATTAAACTCTACACAACAAAACCCACAACATAAAAAAACCATCAACAAATTCAGAGCAATGGTAAAAATGACTAAAAGAGATTGAAACAACCTCATTATCAATTGACTACAAAATGCATTAATGGATTGATGTGTTTCAGAAATAACTAGTCAAGAAGTCCATTCATCTCTTTGACACACCACAGATAAGTGACCATACTGTACTGCTCACACTCATATCCCATCCCAATGCAAAACAAATTGAAGTGGAAAAGAAGCACATATTCGGATAGCAGCTCCATGATTTCATAATATTATCACTATACTTTAAGCGCTTCCACTCTAATCAATCGAGTCAGGAAATCAGGGAAAAAAAATTCACCTTTTACTGTTCAGATCCAGTTCTCATGATAGCAGCGTGGTGTTGTGCTTGATAGGGATGAAGTTCTTGCAGTGGCAACAAAGATATCAATCACTGTACAACATCAACTAAAATTGCAGCACAGCAGAGACCTAAGATCTCAGCCATCTAGCAAATAAAGTGACAGTTGCAGCAGATTTTAGCGACAGGAATGGCAGACCAGATAACCATGAGGAAATGAGTGAATAAACACAATTGCTACGTGAATTAAGTCAGAGAAGAGGTCAATACGACACAGATTATGTCAGATAGTAATAAAGCAAAAGCCAAATCTCAATTAATCCGACGTACTTACATGATGGTACAGAAACAATCTGAACTAGAATCACCTGTTCAATACGAACCACTGTTAATTTTAAAGTCATGACAAGTTATTCAATGTCCTCCTTGAACCATATAATTGCATGCAAATTCCCTTCAAGTACTTTCAGAATCTCTAGTAAAGTCTTCGCAGTTTGAACTTGATAGTAATTCTCTGATCTCACTGCTCAAAATTGTCAAAACCAACGTTATTTCTTCATATCGAGGTTGGTAAACTTGGCCTCGAAAAAATGTCATAATTGTTCCATGCAATTCAATTGAACTCCAGCCAGGTATCTTTTTTAAACCAAGTGATTTCATTTGTCCCCAAGCTTCGCCCACACCTTTCCAATTGGCCATCGAAGCATAGCTGTTAGCAAGTTGCACATACTTACCGGGATCTGCAGGGTTTAACAGAGAAATTTCTTTTCCAATATGATCTGCTAGCTCTACATTTCCTTTAGCTCGACAGGCATCAAGTAGAATGCCCAAAACATCAACTGCCGGTTCAGGGAACATCCTGTTATAGAAGTTGTATGCATCTTCTACCCTACCAGCTCGGCAAAGGAGATCTACAATGCATCCCTGGTGCTCTAGTTCTGGTTCTATCATATAATCATTTATCATAGAATCAAACAAGCTCATTCCCTGGTCAACAAGCCCATTATGGCTGCAGGAATAAAGAATGGACAAAAAGATAGTGGCATTTGGTTTAAACCCATCCTGCAGGCCCTTATAGTACATCTCCAAAGCAGTGCCCCCTAGGCCGTGACTACCATATCCAGTTATGATTGTGCTCCAAGAAACTGTATCGTGCTGTGACATGTTATCGTAACACTTTTTAGCAGTGTCCAAGTTACCACATTTACAATACATATCCACTAATGACGTGTCAACCATAATGCATGATCCAAGATGGCTTCTGATGACAAAAGCGTGGATCCACTTCCCCTGCTGATATGCCCCAATTGAAGCACAAGCTTGGAGAAGAGAGACAATGGTTATTGAATCCGGTTGCATAAGGGTTGTTCTCATCTCATTAAATAGGCACAATGCTTCTGTAAGATTTCCACCTTGTGCGTGAGCAGCAACAATTGCATTCCAGGATACCACATCTCTTTCCTTCATCAGATGAAAAACAACATTACTTTGTTCTACAGAGCCACACTTTGCATACATAGTGATGAGAGCATTTTCTGAAGCAATGTCTAACTGAACTCCTTGTCTCATGACGTAGCCATGAACTGAAGTTCCCGATTTACGCGAAGCCACTTGGGCACAAGCTGCAAGAGCAGTAGCTATTGTAGTACTAGATGGCAGCACTCCAGAAAATAACATCTGTCTAAACACTTCCACTGCTTTGCAACCATACTCATTTTGTACTAGTCCTGATATCATAGCTGTCCAGAAAATGACATCCTTGTCTTCAGCCTTCTCAAATATTCTATGGGCATTAGTCACAAATCCATGTTTCAAATACATACTCATGATCGAAGTTTCAACATGAGCACTAGATTGAAATCCACTAGTGACTATCAGTCCATGTAATGCTTTGCCCAGTCTCACTGTACCCTCTTTAGAAACTACTGGAACTAATGACGTAAAAGTCTGCTGATCAGGTTCAACACCTCCATTCTTCATTCTATTGAATAGGACCAAAGTTTCTCGTACATTTCCTACAGAAGCGTATATTGAAACCAACGAGTTCCATGTAATTAAATCTTTTCTATTCATCGAGTCAAACAAATTTTTAGCATCTCCTATCGCTCCCCATTTTCCATATGCATTCAACGTGCAATTGAGCAAAACAAGATTACCATCAAATCCATATTTCACCGTGAAAGAATGCAAACACTTCACGCTAGTAACCTCCGTAACCCCTGAAAGCATAGCTACAATGGTGGCGGAAGCAGGTTTTATTCCTTCAAATTGCATTTTGTTAAACATAAAGAACATCCTGTTAATATCACCTGTTCGTGAATAACACCCAACTATGGCAGTCCATGGAACAATGTTTTTATCATGCATCATATCAAACGCTTTCCGGGCATTCCTAACGTGCCCAAATTTGGAGTAGAAAGGAATCAAGGAAGTTGCAATATACGGGTCCGAAGAAATCCCAGAAACAATAACATGTTGGTGGAACAAGAGGCCGTGACGAAGGAGGTTAAGCGAAGTACATGCCTTTAAAAGACTGGGGTAAGTGAAAGCATCGGAAGCAACATTGGACTTAAGCATAGAAACATAGGTTTGAATGACCTGCGGATGCTCATCTTGAGAGGAAAGCCGATTAATTCGAGAATTAAATGACTTGGTGGCAGTTGTGGTGGAGGGAAGAGTCTGAGGCTGTGAGGATGATTTTGAAGGATTATACAGGAGCGGTTTTAGCTTGCTCGCTGATGTTTCCGGCAAACAGCTCTGGAGCTTCTTCATCCTCCTTCTGTTGCTAATGGATAAATCCTACCATTACAATATTTTCTGCTTACTCTGCACAGGAAGGACTGAATGTAACAAAAAGTACAATTATACTGGAACTAATTCATATCACAGCCTAAAACTGGACTCATTAGTATCACATTCTATTTTCAAAACACAGTTAAATTTCTCATCTTCATGCCACCCATCATAACCACAGCACAAAAATCATTTAGCATATCAATGTTCCATACATTTGCCAAAAATAAATTCGTTATCAGATCATCTATATTCTCCATTATACATTCACAACCTTCAATTTGGTCAGCAACATTAGAACTTCTAGGCAAAACTACAGAAGCAAGGAGACAAATCCTTTGAACAAGCATTTTAACCATACATCGTGAACACTCGCAGACTGATATACTATAGTCTATACATTGTGTACCACTCCAATCAACAATTCTAATAAACAACCAATCATCACAATATTCCCTCGCTCCGGAGTCCAGACAACGAGAGATTTTAGAACAAGTAAGTTCACTTGATAGGCCAAATTACGGAACAACAATACTCGGACAGAATCGTAGACTTCCACTAAAATAGCAAGAAAAGGGAATGCATTTTCAGCATGGAGTTAGGAAAGTCACCTAGTGAGAGTCTGCGTGTTGCATTAGCATGCAGCACAGAGCTTCTGGAAGGGGAGACGGCGGCCGGCTGGAGTCGGTTTCGATCTCGGCCGGAGACGGCGGCGCGTTCATGGACGATGAAACAAAAGATTACGACCCAAAATTATTGTACTGCTTCAGGTCCAGGACTACGTCGTTTTGATCAATTTGTCTGCTATGCGTAGGGCTCTTAAAAAATCGAAAATCGGTCAAAACCGAAATGGTATTTAATTCGACTTATTGGTAATTGGTTAATCGAATAATATCGGTTGGAGTTATCTAATTGTGTCGGTTAATCGGTTCTTTTATTGATTTTATTATTTGGTAATCGGTTTAATCGGTAAGAGATTTTATAGCACATTAATTAATTTCAATCCCAAAAAATAATTCATTAAACCTAATAAGAAAATGTTAAATTATTAACCCAAAATAACTTATTTTTTAAGAGTCCGTCTCTTGAAAGACGATATTTCCATACTTGTGGAAAAACCAAGGTTTAAACTGTAAATTTGAAGAAATCAAAATAAAATTTTCGGGTTGTATTAATCGGGGCATAAACCTATCACTCTTAAATGTTGCATAATAAAATTTTAATATTGCAGCTAAAACCTTTTACCTTTCTATAATTCCAATTCAACCTCGTCTTTTCATATACCTATGGAAAGACCGTCTTTCCCAATACTCTACCTTAAAAAATAACTAAATTGTACCATAAATTAATAATAATATTATCACATAAAATCTAACAAGATTCATTGTACGCGATATTTAATATTAATTTTTAGTTATATTTATAATAAATATATTAATAATTAAAGGTGTATTTTTGAAATGGTGAAAAATAACATAATACGGAGGCCAAGATAGTACTCTATTTTACTCTTCATTCTTATGATGGAGTCTATCTTCAAATTTTTTACGTTTGATAATATATACTCCCTCCGTCCCACAAATATTGGCCACTTAACTTTTTAAAATTAAATTTTATAAATTTTGACCATTAATATAAGTTTACATGTATGATAAAAATATCATGTAAGATATTGTTATATTTATATTAACATCTATTTTCTTAATATCAATTTTTATGCTGAAATAGTATACGTAACTAGAGATATTGACAGTAAAAAAATGATCATTGAAAATCGTGAAAAGATAAATGGGTCAAAATTAATGGCAGATGGAGTCAATGCAATATGACACAATTAGATGGGTAGAGGTATAATATTTAGGTAAAACCTAGTCATGACTTGAGTTTATAGCTAGTCATGACTTGAGTACAGTAGAGAGAACAGTTGTATTGTGTACTCACTCCGTTTCATTGGAAGTGACACACTTTTATTTTTATTTTTATTTTTGTGAATTTTGCACACTTTTCTTTTATGGCAAGATTCCTTCGATTTCATCCACTCATTCTACTTTTCCCTTTCTAAATTCAATTTCATCCACACATTTCATTAATCTAAATTCAAGCACCTAATGCTACCATGTCAATTCCAGTGAAACGGAGGGAGTATGTGATCTATGGCTGATGTGCCGGACCATGTTTTTTGAAGTTTATTTTTGTCCAACTCAATTTAATTGAATGGAATTGAATTAAAATAAGCATATTGAAAAGCAGTAACAATATAATTAAGAGATATACTACTAGTATATAACCTTATACAGTTGCAAAAATATCAATGTAACTCTCAGTTGTTTAAAGGAAAAAATACAACCATACCTATTTAATGAAAATATCAATATAATTCTCGAGTGGCACTTTCGGTCCTAACTTTGACATTCCAACCGTTGATCACATTTGAAATGACTAAAATGCCCTCAAATCAAAAGCTAAATTTGTGTGAACAATTATACTCTTATCCACTATGTTGTTCCACCACCACTCCACCATCTCACCATAGTACGCCACGATTGTACCATCGGCAAACACTGATGCACCACGGCCCCCCATATGACCCAGGTGCTTCTTCGCCCTACTGTCGTTGCCAACCACCATCACCGCGTTCTCGTCCCTTGTCCTGTCTAAAGTGAAGAAGAAGAATATCTGGTGCGTGTCCGGCTCACATTTTCAACGTGGTGGCGCCGGATGGAGAAAAGGTTTAATTTGATGAAAATTGAACTTAATTTAATCGTAGGTTGTTCATCAAAAATAAAAACAGGAGAATTTTTTTATCTCATTTATAAAAATTCCTCTGTCTCACCATAAAAATTTTACTTTTTTTATTTGCTCCAACTAATTTTTATTATTTGCGTTGATATTTGACCAACTCTTCTTAGAGCAAGTCCAATGAGTTTTCCAAAAAAATCTTCAAAATGGAGATTCAAAACTCATATTCTCTATATATTTTTACTCCAACTCCAGCAAACACTCCATTTTATAGACTTTAACATTTATTACACAGCTAGAGGAGTACCATCGCGCGTTGCACAATATTAATAATTAAAATATTAGAATGTACATTTTGTGTCTTACATTTAAATTGAAAACAAAGTTTATTTAAAATTTTAAAATTTAGTCATCTAAGGAAAACTATATGAGTTATGAATTGAAATAATTGATTTAGTTATAAATCGTTAAATATTGAATGCAATAAAAATTAATTATTTTTATAATATTTCATTCAATTTTTAATTAATTATTTATATGTTGAGATTCATTTTAAAATGTTATCATAATTATGTTTATCTCATTGCAATAACTAAAGGTAAATATCAAATGATCTGATTAGTCTCACTAATTATAAAATGTCCTCATTTAACAGTTAGCCGGTCTAAAATAAGACTTTGTCATATATAATAAATAAATAATATGTATACATATTTCTATCAAAAGTACTATATCATTGTATAAAAAGATTCAAACATTTTGCTATTTCAAATTATGTATTTATTTTGATTTTCTTTAGTGCTATATATAGTATGAGATATTTATGGTTTTAAATATATCTTTAGAAGTTATATATTTTAACAAATTATTATTGATTATGTATAGTAAAAAATTAAAATTAGCAACATATTATAATATTAGTATGTTATTTTTAGACAATTTAGGTTTAGATCAGTCAAAATGACTTCAATATCCCCGGTTGACAGCACAAAGCAAACAATTTCTATTATGTGGTGCTTGGGATTGGGATAAAGAATTAAAGTCAGTATCATATTATCATATTAGTATATTATTTTTAGACAACTTGGGTTTAGCTTAGTCAAAATGACTTCAATATCCCCGATTGACAGCACCAAACTAACAATTTATATTATACGGTGTTTGCGATAATGATTTCTTTTCTAATTTAAATCAAACTCTTACATTTACTTAAATAAAAGTTTAAAATGGCCAATTTTATTGCTTCATTTTAAAAGATAATTAAATACCTTATAACTATTTATTTATTTATTTATTTATTTGAATACATTTAAAATAACAACTATTCAATTTATAAAACTCATCAGATTAGACTAATATAAAGTTTTGATTACAACCAACCAAAATAAAACGACCTTTTAGAATCAATTGTTTTTAATATAAGTATGATTTCAAACTTTATCCTTTTGATATTTCATTATTTCCTTTCGAGTCAATAAAGAGACAATAACTAATTTCTTAATCATATTCGTGTCGTGATTCATATTAATTATTATTTCAGATTCATAAATTTAAGAAACCATAAATTTTTATAAAATGATCACTCAAATGAATAATTAAAAAATGAGAAAAAATATAACTGAATGTTTCAATGGTTTAATTTTATTTGTTTATTCAATAAAAATTAAATAATAAAAAACAAATTAAGTAGTTAAAAAATAATTCCTCAATATAATATTCGTGATAGCATCAATCAAATGTTGATTATAGCATGGGGATAAGAAAAATAAAATGTCACTTAAGAGGAGGAAATAAAGGGGAAACGAAAGGTAATTTTATTTGTTAGTCCAATGGTTTATCTAATGAAATTATTACTCCCTCCTAACTTATTCATATACCACGTGTATTTTACTAGAGTCAATCTTCTTAACTTTGACTCAAATCACATTGAAATATCAATGGATTATATTATTATGCGTAATTTTATTAAATTTGGTAGGAAGTATATTATGATTAATTATTAGTTTTTTTATAATATTAGTTTTTATGTAATTAAAATATTAATCATCGAGCACGTGCATTGAATATTGTGAAAAATGTAACATTTTTAGTAGGATGTGGGAAGTGCGATAATTTTAATTTAGAATTTCTTACCATGTATGAAATATTGGTATTAATTTAATATGTAAAATGAAAGATTGTATTGATGATGGCATTCTCCAAACTTTCTTTTCTTTCTCTTCCTATATAGAGAACCAAATTTCAATTTCAACAAAATCTCTATTTTGAAGAATTTGTTGGAGCAAAAAATTGTCCAAAATCTTTGAAAAATAATGAAAATGTCTATTGTGCAAAATCTGCTGGACTTGCTCTTACTCCGTCTAGTTCAGTTTGGAATAAAATTTTAATTTTTGAGCCAAGTGCATATATAATCCTGCGATAATTGACGAAAATGCATATATAACCTTGTGATAATTGACGAAAGTGCATATATAACTCTGCGATAATTGAAAGTGCAAATATAACCCTAGATATCTAGGTTATGTGCAAATATAACCCTAGATATTTAGGTTATGTGCAAATATAACCTTTTTCGGCGGATTTAGATCGGATTATGTTAAAAATACAAATTTCCCCCTCTATAAAAAATAAAATACTAAAAACATTGAAATTACCTTTTCTCTCCGCGGCATCGTCCTTTTATTTTCTCTCTGTCATCATTTTATTTTCTCTCCAAAACACTTTTCTCTTCGTCGTCATTTTCTTTTCTCTCTGCCGCCGTTGTTCTTTTCCACCGTCGTCGTCCTAATTTTCTCGTTGCTGTCGTCCCTTTCTTTTCTTTTCAGTGACGAAATATGGGGCAGGTGTGAGGCCCCTAACTCATAAGCAAGTAGAATAATACGTATTATATCAAAATAAAAAAAATACATAAATAAGAATGTACAGTAGAGTATAAAAAAAAGTAATATCATTATATAATGCAATTTAATTTTAAATTATATTCAGGTATAGAATTTTTTATAAATAGTTTGGAATAATATAAAATTATTTATTAAAAAATAAAGTAAAATAATTGAACAAAATAAATAATAATTATTTGAGAAAAAAAAAAGAAAAGAAAGAAAAGAAGGAAGGAGAAAGGGCCATTTCAGCCCCTTCAATTAAAAACGAGTTGGGCTAAAACTCTTTCAGCCCATGACCAAGATAAAAGGGAAAAAAAAAACAATTAAACCCTGCAAACCCAAATGCAGAGAGAAGGAAACGGCAAAAGGAAAAAAATGGAAAACAGAGAAGACGAAAAGGAAAGAAGAAGAAGACGGAGAGAAGGTTGAGGAGAACGGTACAAATTCGAGAAATTTGAGGACGGTGCACGTAGGATGAAGCAGGGAGGTGAGTTGTCGATGAAAGGTGAGTTAACAGTAATAAGAAGGCCAGCTGTAACAACGTACAGTAAAAATGGCTGCGGGTGTGAAAAAGATTAAACCCAATACATCAACGGATTGGGATGAATCGAGCCATTAACCGCCTCATTCGTAGTATAAACAGAGGCGTAGGAGTTCATTTGTTTGAACATCCTCAATTCCTTATTGAGAAGTAGATATGTTTTCTTAGTATTCCAAACATCAGAATCGTTGAAGGGATTGTGGGTTTTGGAGTTGCTCAGTGAAGGAAGGAGTTGAAAAGGAGGATAGAAAGAGCTCGGTAAGTAATAAAATTTTAGTTGTTAGAACTGATAGGGGGTAGAACCTTGTGAATCTTGGTCTGGTTTTGTTCAGGTGTTTGATGCCATAAAAAATTTTCTTCATTACTGTTGTTCATATGATGATTTGGGTTCTTCTGATTGCCTGAAATCAATGTTAAGCATTTGCATTTTTTGGTGTATATTTTGCTTTTCTGATTCAATGTGTAGCAGATTATGTGCGTGGTCATTCTTGAAACTAAATTGGTTTTTGTGTATCAATTTATGAAGCTGATTGTATGATGCTGGGAATATGGTTTGTGTTTGTCCTCCCAGTTTTCTTGTAGCCAGTTTATTTCACTGGGTAAAGATGAAATTTTCTGGAAAATTGAAGTTCCCAATATGCTTAGAACTGTTTGGTTATGCTTATCATTCAGCTTGATGTCTAGATTTAGTCCAAGCACTCTTCCACTTTATATTGGTGCTGGTTAGTTGTGGACATTCTTATTTGATTACATTATAGTTGTTAATGATCTTATGTGGGAATTTTAGGCTTTTGTTTTATTTTCATGAAATGAGCCACTTGAGAGTAGGTTCTATACTTCTGGCCTGATCATTAAGCTAGGAGTTGGTTAATGTATAATGCTATTGCCATTTGTTCCTAGGAGTGATATTAATATCTTATAATCTGTCCAGTAACTTGGAACATAATTAGTGACATAAATGGCTTTTGAGAACAATTGATAGGACATTTTCTTTCTTTTCTGAGGTTTGAACTGATAGGAATTGCTTTCCATTTCTCTGGTACTCAATTGATGACATGCTCACTGAATGGATGAGTAGTTCATTGTTTTACCGAATCCTTCTTAGATTTTGATGTAAATTGCTTATTCATTTGAACTTAGCTTTAAATGTGAACTCTTCTAAAATGTGGACTGAAGATAAAGTGTGAATGTAAAGAGAAAATATGTTTCTATCTGCCAAAATCTAGTCATCATCTCCTTGCATATCCTGGACAATGGTAAAAGAGTACAACTTTGTTCAGAGATTGATATGATTATCAACTGAACTGAACAACATTAGAAACTTATACCAACTCAATTTCTCCTATGTTTTAAACCTGCATTTTAGTTATTTGAAAATGGTTTTCAGTGTTGCTGCAATCAAAATATGGATGCAGCCTTACGTGGCTCTTTGCAATGACATGCTAAGTTTTCTCTGATACTTTGCTTTGGAATCCCGTTTTCTCTTCTGATCCATCGTCATCATATCAGCAAAACTCTTTGTTTAAGTAGCATACTGCATTAGTTTATGAAGAAAGGCACATGACTTGCAAAATGTGCAGTGATGGAAACCTTTTTGTACAGCTTCTTAATGAAGACAAGTTAATATGCTAATTTGAGATAAATTCTTGTCCATCTTTAGGTCACTGGCCATAAGCATTCTAGTCCTTTAGGTTGTTAATTAAGCTTTAGGATCTTTAAACTCTAGAAACTGAACTCGAGGCTAGCTGCTTGGCTCTGTCGCTTCAGCCTCACTAATAGTTGCTGGGTTATTAAAATTTTGAACGGGTGTAATAGTGTGTAGTAACCTCATTCTTGTCATCACCAAACAATATTTGTGCTTGGCTCAGATCTAGCTAACCAGATTCACATTAATTATGTCCCCCGAATTCAGAGATTAATAAAATCTAGTGCTGTTAACGAGCTGGGTTCTCTTGAGAAAAGAAAACCATTTGGTACGAAGCCTATGAACACTAGTGCTAAATTTCTACTGCTTGGTTGTAGTATAAAAACTAGAGTCAACTAATGTACTAATACTTCTACTCTGGTGTATTAGCTTGCTATTCCACCAGAACACAAAAATGTAGAAAAATAAAGTCGGATGATTGAACCACTAAGTGATCATTTAGGGTTAGTGAGTTCATTGGTTTCATATTAGAACCATGAATTAATATTTAGTTTTTTTAATACATTTATCGTATTGCATATATTTTCACAGGCAAGCATATCGAATTTAGTAAGTGTTCTCACTGATTATAAACGTTTTATCAATTTAAATTAGTGAAGCAATTTTATTGTGTAATTGCTATTTAGCTGAATACCGTTTTATATGCATGTTATAAATGTGGCCGAGTTGTACTTCATCGCACAGTGCCTTGTTTGAATATAATTGACTTCATGATGGAACGGTTGTGTACTTTATCGCACTGAGCCATATACTTGCTCGTACATGTGCATTATAGGGGGACCCCCGACCCTGCTTGATTATCGAAACCCACGAGCCGGTATTGGACTTGGTCGTGTGGCTAGGTAATTAAGAAGGTCTTGATTGGTAATCTCGAGATTTACCCACACGAGCACTCGACTTCCTTTCTCTCTTGACGGGCGTGGTTGACGAATGAATATTATTGGCTCTCTTGGGCATTCTTTATGGTATGATGATTAATAAGTCGTGCTTATACTCAAATAAAGTATTCATGAACCTATTCATACTACTCCATATCCTTTTGAATATGTGTGTTTTAAATGCTTATGTGTTTTAAATGCATATTGTTTATTCTAATTGCTCGTTTTTTAAAATCTACGTATAGTTGATTTTGAATATATGTGATGCGATTACTATATTTATGTTGATAATCGCTTATCTATTAGTGTAACCTTACTGAGCAATAAGCTCACTCCGTTGAAACCTTATTTTTCTCCAGACCTACCATACACTGGAGAGCCGTGACGTGGGAGAATCGACGTGGGTAGTTTGAGTTGGATCGTGGGTCTGTAAATATAGCTATAGGTTTAAATCTTATCCTATGTTGTATTATAAATAAAGTTAACTGATGTTATGTAATAGATGAACGTGATATATAATAATATAATATATTTTGATAGATAAATCAATGCTTTATTTACCACTATTGAATCCTGGGGTGAGCCAGGCAGACATTCCGGACATGACCTTCACTAAGCAGGGAGGTCATTTCGGGGATGTCACAACGGGGGTGATGAAATCGAGGGTGAGGGTGGGGGGAGGGGAGGGGTT
>JAULKM010121990.1:0-20819 GCA_032355605.1 Rubia tinctorum | reverse complement strand
ATTCATGTATGGATGTTGGGAATGCATAGAGAAATTGGGAGGAATTCTTGTCGAATTTTCAATAAATTCCGAATTCGGAAAAGATGGACGGAAGTTGGGATTTTGAGAAGAATTTTCTAAATTCATAGAATTTGGAATTACCTTCTTTTTCCCCATGGACGTTCTTCGTGAATCCATCACAAAAATGTGTGGGAACGAAAGTGAGAATTTGGGAAAATTTTAGCAAATGAAACAAGGATATAGAAGTTTTGAAATTGGAAGTGGTGTGATGAAATGAGTTAAAATCGGACCTATTTATAGGTAAAAATGTGGGAAATTGTAAATTTAAAAATTTAAAATTAAAATCTGAATTTTTAAAAAATTTTGATTTTTTTAAAAATTTTCGTTGGGACACGTGTCGCCATGTGAGTGGGACACGTGTCCCATCGTGAGCAGGACACGATCCATAGCCGTTGCATGGGGGACACGTGTTGCCCTGTGACGCGGCCACGTGTCCCCCGAAATTTGAAATTCAGCCATTTTGAAAAAATGACCGTTGCGGACACGTGGCCCATTCATTGGGCGCCACGTGTCCGCGCATAAAAAATTGAAAAAGGTCACTGGTCCAAAATTGTAGGCGCCAAAGGCAGCCCCCACGTTCCTTTCTCGGCCAATTTCAATGCTGATTTCTCGGCCTCTTAACCGGACTCTTACCAAGAGCCTCTGGAGTGGTCTCTTGTTAAGAGACCACTCTAGAGACCCCACTGTGGAGATTTTAGGTCTCTAGAGTGGTCTCTTAAAATTAAGAGACCACCACTGCACATGCCCTAAGTTAGTGTTTGAATCCATTTTTTTGTTTAATTTAATTTAATTTTTAAATTTAATTCAAAATATATATTAATTCAAAATATATACAAATACAGGACGTAATACAGTAAAATATAGTGCGAGATATAGCGATCCACTAATTTGAAGTAGAGTGTTAATTATTTAATCAGAAAATTGATTTTTAAGGATTTGGATGAACTCACATGGATTTGAGATGAAGTCAGCAACTTATAGATTATAATAATAAGAGGCCCCATGTCAGTCCTGTTGGAGTCCCAAAAAGATACGAAACCTTGGCCAATTTTGATTGGAGTGTTTTTTATTGCAATTTCATGTACTACTTTTATCCTCTTCTAGTTGTTTTATACTCCCTCCGTCCCAGCAGAATTGGACACTTTGCTTTTTCACGGTTTTCAATGATCATGTTTGACCGTCAATATATCTAGATATATATACCAATTCCGCATAAAAAATTGATATTTAGAAAATAGATGTTAAGATGAATCTAACAAGACCTCACATGACATTTTTATTATATATAGATTAATATATATTTACAGTCAAATTTTATGAAATTTGACTTTGAAAAAGTAAAGTGGCCAATTCTGCTGGGACGGAGGGAGTATCGGTTAAGTGCAAACCACATTAATTTAACCCATAAAGAACAATTTTTTTGTAGTTTCCACCATAATTTTAATGAAAAACATTTTATCACTATGTGAAGGTCTTTAAAACCTATACTGTTTTCTTCAGTAGGAAAATAGATTTTCGCAAATGATCTCCGATTCCTTTCTGATTGAGATTCAGGATTATTAGAGTTCTAAAGGAATTTCGCTAATATTTTATGTAGTCGATCCACAATATGCATGCTGCATGGTGGGTTTGTGAATGTGATAATGTACAATGGAATTGAGGACACAACATGTTTATTTAGGATCATTTTACCAAATTGTGGCAGTAGTTTATTTTTCCACTGCAAAATACTTGATTTACCAGAGTTTAAAAGGCCGTGGTGAGCGTAAGTGTGAGATTTGTTTCCAAAAATTAGTTTTATTTTTCGACCTGATCGATTAGATCTTTATTTTTATGATAATAACTCAATTTAGTTGTTCATGTTGATGTATTGTTCTCGATCTGCTTGTACAGATCATGTGTTCGCAATTTCGTTTGTAATTTTATTTTTGGGTTTTTCATAAATTTGGCTTCATCAGATATGTGTTTTTCAATGTGTTTACAGTTTGGACAACATAGATTGTGGTTGGATCAAGTGGTGTTACAGTTGTAGAACATCCCTGTTTGGCGCAGTGATATTGATGCGTGATACACTCCTCTTTGTAAGTGGTCATGTTTTTCGCAGGAAGCAAGTTAATATTCTCGAGGGCGATGTTACAGTTTTTATTGGATTTCTGATCTGTAATAGTACAGACGATCAGTTTGGTTGACATGTAATTTAGATATCCTTGCAATATATTAGTTATTGCTAGATGCTAATTAGGTTGGATGTCAATTCCACTCATTATAATCGATACTGAGCATTTTTCCTATCATCTTGGAATGATTGATTCAAAAAAAAAACCGTGGTGCAAAATTTTGTTCCCTCATGTGAAAATAGTAGAACCTAGATATTTAAATGGAAACTTTCCATGAATCATCAAAGATTCAGCTTGAATCTGGTTTATGATTGTCTGATGATCTTGCTTATATGTGAAAAATGAAAAAAAAATCACAGTTAATCTTTTGACCTAAAGCAAATTCATAGATTTTGAAAATTTCCAAGAGTTTTTAAGGCCCGATTTATTGTATTTTAAAAATTACAAAGAATTAGGTGAGACGGTCTCACCTAATTTTATAGTGAGACGGAGGGTTTAAGTACAATTATTTAAAGACGGAGATGACATGAGGTACTTTCTGTAATTTGTAAAACTTTAGTTTGTACTTTGTCTCACCATAAGTTATGGTGAGATGGTATCATATGAGTCTTTCTCTTTAAAAATATTTGTGTCATCAGCTTAAAACAAATGAGTTACTTTGATTATGGATTCATGAATTTTATCATATGTAATATTTGCATACTAAAACTAAAAATTGATATTTTAAGAAAAGGATAGAGCCATTAATATAAAAAGCAAGGAGTTGGTCTCTTGAAAGACAACATTTACATAAGTCATGAAAATACCAAGGTTTAAAATGAAAATGAGAAGAAATGAAGATAAACTTTTCGGGTTGCATAAATCAGGTTATAAACTTTATAACTACTACACGTTGCATAATAAATTTTTAATATTACAATTAAAACCTTTTACCTTTTATTATTCTAATTAAACTCCGATTTTTCATAAACTTATGGAAAGACGGTATTTTTCAAAATTTTGCCAAAAGCAATAGGGAAAGAGGATCCCTTGCTTTTTAAACTTTAGATACTGAAAAGAATCCACGAGGGATTCCATTAATTAGGACCGAAAAATATGTTGCTTTGATGATAATCATGATTAATTTTACAATCAACTCAGAATAGCCCATTTAGTTAAGAGTTTTGATAAAACATATCATGAAATTCTATCAATGGCTTTCATCACGTCTAATTTAATTAACATGTTAAGTCTTTTGGGTTTAGAGTCAATATAGCTTGCCACTTGTATCAGTAACACATTATCTGCCAGTTCCCTTCCATAAACAAAGGCAGATTGTTCAAGCCAATAATCTCATCCATTATAGGTTTAAGCATTTCAAATATTATTTTGGAAAAGATTTTGTTTGTAAACTTACCAAGGCTAATATGCATACTATAATCTTTAAAGGATGAACAAACCTCTCTCTAAGGTATTAGTACAATCGGTGCTGCTGAGATTGCCCCGGGACTTCAGATTATTGAAAGAAATCCTGGACAACTTGAAGAACATCATCATTGATGATTTTCCAGCATTTCTTAAAGAAAAACCCTGTGAAACCATCAGGTCCGGGGGCTGACTCATTGTTCATATTCATTATTGTATCAGTTAGTTCCTCCATTCTAATAGATTTAGTTAGGGTTGTGTTCATTTTATCTGTTATCAATGTGATAGAATGTAAAACCCACAAATGATTATGGCTGTGTGTATTCATATATATATAGTGAGTACAAAGGGTATACAAGACAGAATCAGATATGGAAAGGATATATACAAAACCAATCAGAAAGGGTATTTCTTTCTTAACCTAATTCTAATATATCTAATAATATTCTATTATTACCCCCACCAAGCGAAGCGTGCAACTTGTCGCAACGCAAAGCTTGGACCGTAAGAACTCAAACTAAGAACAAGGTAAACCCTTTGTAAATATGTCAACAAGCTGATGATTAGTAGGAATATAAGCAACCTTGAGCTTGCCAGAAGACACCATCTAACGCACAAAATGAAAATCAATATCAATGTGATTGACTCTTTTTATGCGAAACCGGATTCTGAGCAAGA
This sequence comes from Rubia tinctorum, assembly GCA_032355605.1. Taxonomy (NCBI): domain Eukaryota; kingdom Viridiplantae; phylum Streptophyta; class Magnoliopsida; order Gentianales; family Rubiaceae; genus Rubia; species Rubia tinctorum. The sequence goes on along the minus strand of JAULKM010121990.1, from coordinate 16,560 downwards.
AAGAGAGCACTTTTATTGTCACACAGCAAAACAGGTGGGGCACGTGCAGGGATGCGCAAATCCCGAAGTAAATTCATCAACCAAGCTAGCTTCGCGGCAGTATTATCCATAGCATGGTATTCTTATTCTGAACTAGAACGAGAGACCGTAGGTTGCTTCTTAGCACTCCATGAAACCAGGTTGCCACTAAGAAAAGTGGCATAACCATAAGTAGACCTACGAGTCTCAATACCCAATCAGCATCAGAATGACCCAAAACTGGCAAAGCGGAAGAATTCTTGCAAAATTGGAGTCCACAGTGCATTGTACCACAGACATAACGAAGAATCAGAGTAACAGCTTGGTAATGGTCATCAGTTGGAGAATGCATATATTGACTGACTGTGTTCACAACATAAGAAATGTCGGGATGTGTATGGACAAATAATGTAGTGCACCAACCAAAGAGCGATAAAGAGTGAGATTTCCAAATGGCTTACCGGAAGAACTGGAAAAATGCGAAAAGGCTACAAAAGGGATAACCACCGACGCCGAGTCTTGCATGCCGGCGCACAATAAAATGTCCTTGGCATATCTGGCTTGGCCAAGGAATAAGCCATCGGAATTGCGAACAACCTCCAAACCCAAGAAATACTTTAAAGTGCCAAGATCGGTGATCTTAATCTTGATGAACACAAGCAATAAACTTCTTGATGATTTGACCATCATTCCCGATGAGAATAATATCATCAACATAAACCAACAAATAAAGGACACAGGCACCTTGGGAAAAAACAAATAAAGAGATATATGCAAAACTGTATACAAAACCCAGGCCAACCAAAAATGAACTAAAACGTTGGAACCAAGCACAGGGAGCTTGTTTCAAACCATAAATGGCCTTGTACAAACAACAGACATAATCAGGGCGTATAAGATTTTTGTAACCAGCATGCTGTTTCATGTAAATCGGGGAATCAAAAACACCATTTAAAAAAACATTCTTGACATCAAGCTGTCGTAAAGGCCAATTACAAGTGATAGCAAGAGATAAAATAGTACGAATAGTAAAATCCTTCATCACCGGACTAAATGTATGATTATAATCAAAAGCAGACAGTTGAGAAAAACCTTGAGCAACTAACCTGACCTTGTGCCAATCAAGGGAGTCATCATATTTGTACTTTAAATGACAGACCCATTTAGAGCCAAAAACATTAACATGAGGAGGTCGTGGAACCAACTCCCATGTTTGTTGAGCTTTCAGAGTAGCCATCTCTGAATCACTAGTACCAACCCAGTACGGATCCTTGATTCCTGAACGGTGACTACGAGGCTTGGTCTTCGTAAATAAAGCACTGAGTAAACCATAAATATCATAATCAAAAAAATCCTTGAACCGTAAAGAACCAGTGCGCGAACGAGTGGTCATCGGATTTCTGGAAAATGGACCCGGAGCCGGAGATGATTCGGATTGTGAGGCAGGCACGAAACCCGAGGAACTGGGCACCCGAGGCAGATGTCGAGGACGAAAGCGCTGGGGAAAGTGGACTCGCTGGGATTGCCGACTGAGCTGGAGGCATCTGGACGTGTGACGCGTGTCGTCGATGCGCGGCTGGTGTGACCGGTGCGTGAAACTGACGTTCAACAGGGGTGGTCGGTGCGTGGGTCAGCGGTGGTTGCGTCGTCTGATCTACTAGCAGCGTTGGGTGCTATTGATCATACTGTTGGTCACCCTATGGCAGACAAACACACTTTTCTGAAGAACCCTGAGTTTCCGGTGAAATATGAAAATATAACTTCTCCAAAATAATGGGAAATTTTGAAGGAGCAGATGTCTCAAACACCTTCGATGGAACTGACGAAGGCTCTAAAAAGGCTGAGACATCCAGTGATGATGAATCTGTAACAATACTAGTACCGGAAGCCGGAAAAATGACTCATCAAAACGAGCATGGTGAGTGTTATCATGTGATTTGTCACGCCAGAATCAGCTATCCAGCAAAAATTGGCGCTGGTGAGACCCAGAGAGGAAGATGGCGCGGAAGAGCTTGTGCGGTCGCCGGAAGATCTGGCCGTTGGAGACTAGGAACGGTGATCAGCGACGGAAAACGACGGCGGTGGGTGGCGGCCGGCAAAAGTCACGAGCAGGTAATGGATTTTGTATAATGAAAATACAACGAACAATCCACAACACTAATAGGGAGACAGATGAGACCAATCACACAACAAACATGTAATTGGAAGTCGACGCCTGTCTCGGCGTTAGTGCGAGAAAGAACAAGGAATTTTTTGGAAAAAGAGAGAAAAAACCAGAAATTTTAGAGAAATCCGTTTGATACCATGATAGAATGTAAAACCCACAAATGATTGTGGTTGTGTGTATTCACATATATAGTGAGTACAAAGGGTATACAAGTCAGAATCAGATATGGAAAAAAAACCAATTAGAAAGGATATTCTTTCTGATTCTAATATATCTAATAATATTCTATTACAATGGAGGGATGTTTTCCAATAGACATGCAGTATTAATGCATGTTTGGTTTTTTTCTTCTTCTAAAAGTAGGTCTGAGAAGAAAGTTGCAGCTTCACTGCCCAACCGGGATTGATCATGTATCCAATTCCCACTGGAGCCTTTAACTCCAGAAATCCTTTGTCCTTTACGTTTGTTTTTAGCTGAGTGATGAAAATACTTCGTATTTAGATCTCCCTCAGTTAGCCATTCAATTTGAGTTTTTTGTTTCCAAAAGGATTCCTGATTTGCTCGTGCAATAGTCAGGTTAGATTTTGTTGGTCAAAAGTTGTGATAGATTTAGAATTATTAGATTGTTGAAGCTCGGTTTCAGCTTTGATTAGTTGTTCACATTTTTTTCCCGAATGTCGAAAACATTACCAAATGTTTTATTATTCCAGAGTTTCAGTGAACTTTTAAGATTTTTAACTTAAAAGTGAGCCTCTTCATTCCAGGAAGACCAGTTTAAATTCAGAGTAAAACATATAAATTATATGTTGTACTCTGAATATGTAATGTTTCTAACAAAAAAAACTCAACTCAAATAGGCGTGTGAGTTTAACCAAATAACTGATAATCCGAATTTTAATTGCTTTAACCCCGCAATTTTTTCATCCTTTTATGGTAAAATTGTACTTGAATTCTTGGTATTTCCATAGCTTATGAAATATGAAAATACCATTTTGCAAGAGACAAATTCTAAAATTAAAATAATTCAATATCAAATAAATACCAGAATTTGAACCCGTTTCCTGCGAGATTGTCTCGTGGTAAAACCAAGGAGAAATTATAAATTGTGAATATATAAAATGGAAGTTAAAAAAATTGGGGGTCAGGATGTAATAATTTTTGGCTTAGGGTTATATTCAGAAGACCCCTAAAGTCCAGGGGTTGAATTGCCATGTTTATAGAAAAAAGGAAAATCCCCAATTCGTCTCATAGACCTCACTGATTAGGAGTGGAAAAATAGATCCGCAATCCACGGGTTAAACAGGTTTCTTATATTTAAATTTGGGCGGGTATGAGTTTAATGGATAATTGATCAAATGAATAATTGTAAAATATGAGTTGAACAAATTGGGTTTACGGATTAAAAATAGATCAATAGAATGGTCAGATTTGTAGGTAACACCCCGCGGGTTTACCTGTTTCCATTTTCCTACTCGTTTTCTTCTACTGCTCTTTAGTCGTTTCCAAATATTTGTATAGCCGGTCAGACCTGACTATATTATATTCGACTTTTGGTTATTTACTTGCATTCCACTATCTATTTGAAGTTAGACTACTTAGTATTAGTACTGCTGCCACACTGCCACACTGCCACACTGCCACAACTGTAAGTGAACCCTCTACTTAATGGCGTGGATTTTTTTCTGGTTGCATAATCGTATTTGTTCAAATTTATAAACCCATATCGTTTACATTTTAACCTATATGAGTTGAAACCTACAAATTTATCCATTTTTATCCACGAGTTGAGTGACTTTTATTTTCAACCCAATCTGTTTTAAACCTGACACATTTTAAACCCATTATAAAATGCGTTGAAATGAATCATACCCATATTTTTTCTAACCCATATTATCCGATTCATATTCGACATGTCCGCATTTTCCACCCCAATAATTGATAGTATCATCGTCGTCGCCAGCGCAATGGGTTGAGGTCAAATTTTGTGGTGTTTATGCTGAAAACTAATATCAATTTTAGAGTCGAATTTTTCCGTCGAAAATGATGCAGACACTGTGGATGAATTTTTTTGGTGTTTGGGGTTTGATTTGAATGTTGTCACCGGAGATGGTCAGGTCAAGACACTGAAGATGATGGTGTCGAAGACGTCGATTTTTTTTGTCAAAGTGAAAGTTTGAATCACAGTAGCCTTTCGCCAGTTCGCCGTCGCGCAGATGTAGAAGACTTCAAATTTCTCTCTAGTTTTGCCATCCAGTTTGACATTGCATCAACATTCCGGTGGGCTCATCTTTCTTTTTCCTAGGGTTGTTCTATTTTCACTACCCTTTAGTGGAATGTGGGTGAAAAGAACCTATGAGAAAATGTAAAAAGGTAAAAAGTTAATAGGTTTATAGGTGGTGTAATTAAATAGAAACACTATGACTATTTATACCTTCTAGTCAAATGTGCATTATGAAATTCCGTGTATCAATCTTTATATGTTGCATGTTCTTGACCACGAATATTTGACAATTTAATATTTTGTAGTTTTTACTTATTTTAACGCACTCGAATATAAACGTGATACATTCTAATCAATGTTAATAAAAATTAAAAATTCAAATATATCTTTAAATAATTTTTAATTACATTTTATTGCTGAGTATGTTTTTACCAAGTTTTTTATTAAGTTTAATAAGTCACTAATTATTATAATATTTTCCAGTTCACCACATTCGCACGATCATGTAGGAATTACCATTGGCTACTTTTAATAATCCATCATGCTAAAGTGGCATGGATAAGAGGGTGGCTAATGTCTAATATTGCTCCACAATCAACCTATTTTAAATGTAGTATGATTGTGCATATGCATGGATATTACTCTATATGTGTATTGGATTGAAAATTGAATTTTTAAATTTATTTATAATATCTACAAAGTATAGATAATTACAATGAATATATATGCTCTAATGGTACTCATCTGTTATATTGGAGTAAAAAAAACTCGAATATTCAATTATGATTTTAATATGTATTTTACAATTAAATATGAGTATTTAAAATTATTTTATTTTCTTTCATTTTATATAGACTAATCTTTAGACGAGTTCATTTAATAATTAGTATGACTAATAAAAGGATTTGATATTTATTTTTATTTATTGCATTGAGTTCCTATAATTATGAAAAACTTTTTAAAAATAAACTTCAACATAAAATAATTATAATCCGACGTTAATAACTGTAAAAATGTGATTTTTAATGATTGGTCTAACCATTAGTGGATTTAGCAGGAGATCTTCTCTTTATTTTATTTCAATATAAGGGTAAATTAATTATTACAGAAAAATGAATTGCAAATAAATTGGAATTATAGAAAATATAATTATTTCATAATTAGATTTTATTAAACATTACATACTACACAATATTGTTATATAAAATTATAGAAAAAATTACTGCATTATAAAATTTTAAATTAAAATAAAAGATAAACAAATGAACAACTAAACCAATAAAATTAAAGTTAACCAAATTCAATAAAACAAATTTTAAAAAGTAAATAAATAATCTAATAAAAAAGTAGTAAAAACACTAACATTTGACTAACATTAATTAGGGGTGTAAATAAAAATTATCTTTATTTACACGACCTATAAAAATGACACACCTATTGTCTTCTTCTAATAACATACTTAATGAATTGACGGTGGATTTTACAGAGCAAAAGTGATACGAATTAGGGTTTCTTAATTTATTTATTAGATTAGGGTTTTAGGAGGATAACACTATACACTTTTTCACAATGAGTTTTTTAGTTACGTAGTGTGATCATTTTAGTTTATTTTTATAATTATGAATAAAGCCCATAAACCCGTCCATGTTACAAGAGTTTTGATTATATTCTAATTTAGCGTTTAGAATATTCAGTTTCAATTTGATTAGAATTAAATTTTAGAAAGTTTAGATATGAAAGATTCATTCAAGAATTCAACAAATATTCAAGTTAATTTATTTGGATGAGCATGATCATCATTTATATTTAAATTAGCTATTTTAGTTAGATATAGTTTTAGTTTCTTAAATATGCCATGAGTCATTCTAGTTTCTGACAGGAACTACTAAATCCTTATCTTCTTTGAATTCTTGAAGACCATACTCATGTACTATAAATATGAGATGGTTTTCAACATTTTAATTACCTTTGACACAATTTTATCAATCATATATTCAAAATTTTAGTTATTACTCTTTGCTTGCGAGCGTTTCATTTTTGCTTAATCAATCCAGTGCATTAATTAAGTTAGCAATACCCTTCAGATCTGCAACTCTATCTGGTGGGCTAGTTAGTGAGTGATTTGTGCAGTTGTAGTTAGGGTTTTGGGCGAGATTCCCATATTTGCAGTCAAGAAATTATCAAAATTTTGAAATCCAGTGCCTTTACAATGAAATTCATATCAGCTGGTATCTGAGCTCAGCGAAAATATTATGTGGCCGTAAAATCAGGAGTTTTTGAACTACCATTATAACAGTCGGCATCAGTTGGCATTGTAGTGCGATAACAGTTGATACCTTCATATTCGTATTTTATTTTGGAGTTGAAAAACATATGTTAAAAAATCAGAATATCCTACTGCTTCAGTGTTTCCGTCTACGGCTACAATCTGCAGTCGATCATCTCTCTTGCAGCTTCAATTGCCGCCCCTGATCAATTCATCTCTGGTGACTCCATTTTTCCCAGTTAGCATCTTCACTCTTCCAAATCTACTCCGTCCTTCTCCTACCAAGTCCGCCGCCGCTCAGATATATCATTGACAAACAACCTGAAACCGTGTTCAGCAACTCTGATCACCACCAGACTTAAGCTCAACCAAAATTCTCACCATAGCTCTATTTGCTGCTACTGGATCCTCTCAACCCTGGCGAAAAGAAGTCAAAGCAGAGGGTTTTAGGCAAAGAAGGAGGTCCACACGTGTCTCACACGCGCCCAAAAATTCAACCGCAAGCCAACTCACAATGCGTACATCTCACACACACGTTATTTTGAAGCGCGTGCGTATCACGCACGAAACAGCCAACACATCTCTTCATTTTGCTAGCTGCTCATTATCTCATGATTTGATCAATTTATCGCTAGTTTCTATCCAGTTCCCTTATCTCATGAGTGAGTGCCATTACAGTATCCATGTCGGCACACAGTCACTGCCTAACTAGCGTCTAATCATCGCTTATTAGGACTTTGTAGGGATGTCGTGGGACATTTATCTACAATTCTTTTGACGATTGTTAACGTTTCAAGTATTAAACTTTTTGACCACGAGTGAATGATACGAATTAGGGTTTCTTAATTTATTTATTAGATTAGGGTTTTAGGAGGATAACACTATACTCTTTTTCGCACTGGATTTTTTTAGTGAGGTAGTGTGATCATTTAAGTTTATTTTTATGATTATGAATAAGCCCATAAACTTGACCATGTTGGTTTAGAATAATTTTGGTTATGTTCTAATTTAGGGTTTAGAATATTCAGTTTTAATTTGATAAGAATTAGATTTGGTAAGTTTAGATATGACAAATTCATTCAAGAATTAGATCAATATTTGGGTTGATTTACTTGGATGAATATGGTTATAATTTATATTTAAATTAGATATTTTAGTTACATGTTGTTTTAGCCTTTTAAAGCTACAATATGTTATTCCAGTTTCTGACAGTAATTACCAAATTCTTGTCTTCTTTGTATTCTTGAGGGTCATACCTATGTACTATAAATAGGGAATGGTTTTCAACATTTTAATTACCTTTGACACAATTTTATCAATCATATATTCAGAATTTGAGTTATTACTCTTTGTTTGCGAGTGTTTCATTATTGCTTAAACTCGTGGGTTAATTAAGTTAGCAATACCCTTCAAATATGTGAGCTAATCATGTGGGCTAGTTAATGAGCGATTTGTACAGTTCTGGTTATAGTTTTGGGTGAGATTCCCTTAATTCCGCAATTCAGAGTTTTCGCAAGGAGATTCATATCAGCAAGGGCCTTCTTAATACATTTAGTAAGGTGCTAAATGGCCACTTAAGCTGAAAATTTTCTTAAAAAATTGTAGGCGATTGTAAAGATTGCCACGTTGCGCATACGTATACAAGTTACGCTCGGTCTCATTATCAACAGGCATGTGCTTTTTAGAAGGAAACTTTAGGAGTTCAGACACAATCACGATTGCTCTCGACCTATGGAAAACAACCTCGACACATCACACTGGATCGTCATTGAAGGCCAAAGCATGCCTATTTCATACTTTGGATGTGCATATGATAGAAATGTCCCTCGTCTGAGATGCATTGCACACTCTTGCAGTAAATAATTAGGGAAATGCGGCTCTTATCGAAGGTAAGAAATCTCAGCTTCGAAAGCCTTGTTGCAAACTTTTATGGTAGAATCACTAGCAAACATGAAGATCACTATCAAAGGTTTTGACTGCACTAGCAAGGTAGAATATGCAAATAAAGGCCTTGGATTTCCATGAAGGTTAGTTACACTACTTCGGTCTTGAATCATTGACCTCAGCATTGATAACCAACACATTTGAAGGGCCAGAAGTCAAATCTCAGTCTAACATCAATAGAAGTCCCAAATGTTCGAGGTTGAAGCGGACAAGGGACAGGTAGGAGACTTCTACTTCTTACCTGGTCGGGAGAACCATTCATTTCGGTTTTGCATTCAGACCTTAATCTCAGAAGATGAGATACAAACTAATAAATGCCAAATACACTACTGTGCACAACCTTATTTAAAGGTCCCACTCTCCTATTTTTAAGGTAGAAGAGGATTCAAAAAGGCCAAGTACCATGATTTGATCGTACACCTTTTAGAAGGCCTTTTCTGTTCAGGGTAGAAGCGGATTTGGAGGAGGGAGTACGAGAACATGTTCTTATGCACACAAACATAACTTTAGTTTCAGTTTTGTTGATTGCATTTAACCAAAAACATTATGGGGTCTGCATTTGGTCCCTCGTCTAGAGGTGAAGAGTTTATAAGCAGGGGAGGATCCAGAAAAAAAAATATTAGGTTGGTCACAATTCAATTTGATGATTTTGTCTTTGAATTTTTTTAAAATTAAGAGGAATAAAGTTGGCCTAAAATTAAAAATAAACTACTGCACTAATAAAAAATCATATGTTAATTGACCAAAAATAATAATAATATAAGTTTAAAAAAAAAAGTAGGGCAATTGCCCAACTTTGGTTCCGCCACAGTTTATAAGGGAACACATTTATAATAAATTAATAAAGAAATGGACGACTATTTTAGTAACTTACCCTGTCCAAAAGCGTCACACATACTGGTATGTATTTACTATTAGCTATATTCACGTAAAAAACAAGGGAAGTTGTAGATTTATTAATATCGTAGTTGAAAGGAACAATAAACACTATTTATAGTTAAGAATTAGAGATAGTTTGACATGCATATCGGACAACTTAAGAGACAACACCAAATCGACACTTTCGGAATTCAGACAATGTAATAACTCCTCCTCAGTAAGGCGTCCGCTGACTCCTTTATCAACTTCCAAGCGGTGCACACGTGGTGGTCTTCTGTGAGTGTGGCCCCCACCGCAAACCTTAGCATGTACACCCCACCCGCCACAGTGTGGGTCATGTAGACCCGACCCGTCATGTTTACGGCCTCCAGCAGCTTCTTGTTCAGGAGCTCGATGTAAGCCGGGTCGGACTCTTTGTACGGGTTGAACCTGAAGCACACGAGAGAAAACGTTCTGGGCACAACAAGTTCGAACCTAGGGTCCGAATTTACAAACCCTTCGAACATCCTCGCCATTCGAACGTCCGATCTGATGTGAGTCTGGAGATTCGCTACACCGTAGCATCGCATTATGAGCCATATTCGCAGCGCTTTGAACCGCCGACCCGTTCCTAACTGCCAATCCTTGTAATCCACGACCGAGTCCAACTCGCTTTGTTTGTTCCGCAGGTACTCCGGGTTCGTATTCAGTGCTTTGACTAACAAGTTGGGGTGTTTGACCCACATGCAGCAGCAATCCAAGTAAGCGAGTAGCCACTTGTGCGGACTCAGACTCAGTGAGTCAACTCTCTCGATTCCGTCCAAATGATGCCGGAACTCTGGACAAATGCATGCGCTACCGCCGTAGGCTGCGTCCACGTGCACCCACACACCGTAATCGTTCGCCACGTCAGCCAGTTGTCCCACTGGGTCAACGGCTGTAGTGGAAGTGGTTCCCACCGTAGCACACAGAAAGACTGGGACCAACCCTGACGCCACGTCAGCTTCGATCACCCTACGTAGGACCAACGGTGACATGGCAAAATGGTTTTCAGCGGTCGTAGGTATAATCCGTATGTTGCATGGGAATACACCCGCCACCTTACAGGCCTTGCTATACATAATATGAGTCTGGTCGGAGCCGTAAACCACCAGTTTATTTATACCGGCAGGCCCCAGAGCGCCGAGGGCCCTGTCCCGAGCCGCGACTAGAGCAACGAGGAGGGACTCGCTGGTGGTTCCTTGGATAACGCCGCCGCCGGAGCCAGAGAACATGAATGATTTCGGAAGCTTCAAAAGCTGCGCCAACCAATCCATGACTACCATCTCGAGCTCTGTGGCCGCCGGAGACGCCAACCAGTTGAAGCCCACCGCGTTGAAGGCGGTGCAGAGCATTTCCCCCACGAAAGCGGCGGAGCTCACGGTGGCGGGAAAGAAAGCGAAGAAGTTGGGGCTGAGCCAATGAGTCATTCCTGGTACAATCTTTGCCTGTACGTCTCTAAGAATATTCTCAAACGGTTCCGGTCTGTACGGGGCGGATTCCGGCAGAGAGTTTCTGAGGTAACCCGGTTCCACTTGGCTGAGGACCGGATATTTCTCGATGTTTTCGTAGTAATCGGCGATGAAGTCCACCGCCCTATGGGCCTGTGCACGGAATTCTTGAATGTCGAGGGGCTTGAACTCGTTGATCAAACATGGAGGGGAGAGAGAGATTTCGTTTTCAGAAAGGCTGCCCATTTTTAACGAATGGTATGGAATATGGGTGGATCGAATGGCAGTTGTTTCAGTTCGATTGGCTCTTATATACAAGGAGTTTTGAAGCTTTGGTGATGCAATGGCTGTGTGAACCGTTGACATAAACAAGGTTTTATCACTTATCAGATGAAGAAAAAGATTAGGGAGAAATTTACGTAGGTGGTTGTCTGGTTGAGGAGGCTATAAATGAGTTGACCGTTTGTGTGGGAGAAACGGAGAGTGGGAGGATGTTACCAGTTGGAGATATTTATGAAGGCTCTGCTCATGCACGTTTCAGAATAATTGAGATATTCATTGGGCTTTTCACATTAAAAAATGTATGAATGATGGTCAAGGTATCAACTACTAACTGGATATATGCTTGATTATCTTTCAAGAGAAAAACTGGATATCCTTGATTGTTGATTCATTTCGTTCACACCTTACGGTATTCCGACCTCATGCCTTACCTACTGATTACGAAGGAAAGGCTGGACGAATACGGTATCTGTTAACGTAATTGTTTTTATAATTGTTTCTCCCCCGTCCCAATCAAATCCGCATAGATTTTTTTTTAAAATCAAACTTTGACCACATATTTAAATACATATATGAACAATAATTTTATTGTATGTGATATGTTTAGATTCGTTGTAACATGTAATTTTTAAATATCAAATTTTTATGTGTTATTATTGTCCTGACTATACATATTTATAGTCAAACATGTTTAGTACAGACCCTAAAAAAAACTAGAGGGAATTCCATATTTAGGAAAGATCAGAAAGCGCAACTCCCATCCCACTTGTAGCATGAATCCGTATTCAGTTTGGCAATTCCTAGATGGGTGCGTATATATTTGGTTAAAGAATGCAAAATTGTTAAAGGAACTTTATTATTGACCAGAGATAGAATAGTCATTATCAATACTCCCTCTATACCTTCTGCATTTGCACAATAATCATTATCACGTTGTTTAACAAATATGTTTAACCGTTAATATATTTACCTACATATAATAACGGTAAATAAAAAGTTGATATTTAGAAATTACTTGTTACGACGAATTGAACAATATCATACTCCCTCCGTCCCAGCAGAATTGGCCACTTTACTTTTTCACGGTCTTCAATGATCATGTTTGACCGTCAATATATCTAGATATATATACCAATTCCGTATAAAAAATTGATATTTAGAAAATAGATGTTAAGATGAATCTAACAAGACCTCACATGACATTTTTATTATATATAGATTAATATATATTTACAGTCAAATTTTATGAAATTTGACTTTGAAAAAGTAAAGTGGCCAATTCTGCTGGGACGGAGGGAGTATCGGTTAAGTGCAAACCACATTAATTTAACCCATAAAGAACAATTTTTTTGTAGTTTCCACCATAATTTTAATGAAAAACATTTTATCACTATGTGAAGGTCTTTAAAACCTATACTGTTTTCTTCAGTAGGAAAATAGATTTTCGCAAATGATCTCCGATTCCTTTCTGATTGAGATTCAGGATTATTAGAGTTCTAAAGGAATTTCGCTAATATTTTATGTAGTCGATCCACAATATGCATGCTGCATGGTGGGTTTGTGAATGTGATAATGTACAATGGAATTGAGGACACAACATGTTTATTTAGGATCATTTTACCAAATTGTGGCAGTAGTTTATTTTTCCACTGCAAAATACTTGATTTACCAGAGTTTAAAAGGCCGTGGTGAGCGTAAGTGTGAGATTTGTTTCCAAAAATTAGTTTTATTTTTCGACCTGATCGATTAGATCTTTATTTTTATGATAATAACTCAATTTAGTTGTTCATGTTGATGTATTGTTCTCGATCTGCTTGTACAGATCATGTGTTCGCAATTTCGTTTGTAATTTTATTTTTGGGTTTTTCATAAATTTGGCTTCATCAGATATGTGTTTTTCAATGTGTTTACAGTTTGGACAACATAGATTGTGGTTGGATCAAGTGGTGTTACAGTTGTAGAACATCCCTGTTTGGCGCAGTGATATTGATGCGTGATACGTTTCTCTTTGCCAAGTGGTCATGTTTTTCACAGGAAGCAAGTTAATATCCATGAGAACGATATTACAACTTTTTATTGGATCTCTGATTTGGAATAATACAGACATTCAGTTTGGTTGACATGTAATTTAGATATCCTTGCAATAAGTTGGTTATTGCTAGAGGCTAGTTAAGTTGGATGTCAATTCCACTCATTGTAATCGCCGCTGAATATTTTCTCTGAATCTTGGATGTTTTTTTTTTAAAAAAAATCAATTTAGTTCAGGAGAATAGTGACCTTCTAAACAAAATCATTAATTTATAAATAAAAAGTGATAGATTTTTAGACATTTTTATTTTCAATTCTGTGTCACTTTCACTCCCATTCATTTCATGTAAATGATTTTAATTTAATTTAATAAAATTCTTAATTTTAATAGACCGTTTTATTTAAATTTTCATTTTAATTCAAATTATTTCATTACAATGCAATTTAAATGAGTTATGAAGAAAAATATCTTAAACGGACAACTTGACATGTTTAGTGCAAACTATACAAATAAGACTATTCAGAATGAGAAAAAATCATTATTTTAATGCTAGGAAAATTTAAACTCATAAAGAAAACACTACCCTTGATAGGAATTATATATTGTTTGGCTAATATGTGTGGTTTATCTTGCATTGACAAGTATTAAATAACAATGACCTGGTCATATTTTTGTCAAATCATATATATTAATATATGTATATTTTTTTTATAGAAGTAAAGCATCTTTAAATGAACTATGTTTAAGAAAATGACTTCACTGACCAACTTGGTGATAGTGATTTTTCTACTGGTAAATCTACGCATTTATATGTTATAAAACAGTCCAAGGTTTTACTTGTCAAAAAAATAGTGATAAAATTATATGAAGTAAATTAGTTTTACATATTTACTGGATAAAACATTTGAGTCTTGTTTTTTCTGTTAAATACACTTCAATTTAATTCAACTTAATTTTAGTTTTAATCTTAAGCACCATAAGATAGAAATGATTTTTTTTCTAGTCAACGGGGATATTGAAGTCATTGACTAAACTAAATCCAAGTCTCAAACACCATATAATAGAAATTGTTAAGCATGTTCAATTCATTCCTGTTAAATTTGCATCCGCTAAACCCTTATGTTGTAATCCTCTACGAGCAGCACCCCTTCTCCTTCAAGATTTTCCCCATCTCCTCATTGGAATAGATGAGGAATAACAGTTTATTTTGATTCATGTTTTTGTTATTGAATAAGTGTGAGATTAATCTCCACATATTAGTTTTGTTTTTCGACCTGATTGATTAGTTTGTTGTATTCATGATGATAACTCGATTTAATCGTTCATTTTGATGTATTGTTCTCGATCTGCTTGTATAGATCGTATGTTTGCGATTTCGCTTGTGATTTTATTTTTGGGTTTTCATAAATCTGGGTTCGTCAAATATGTGTTTTTCAAGGTGTCTATAGTTTGGAAAACATAGATCGTGGTTGGATCAAGTGGTGCTACAATTGTAGAAGATCCCTATTTGGTACAGTGATATTGATGCGTGATACGCTCATCTTTGCCAAGTGGTCATGTTTTTCGCAGAAAGCAAGTTAATATCTCCGAGAGCATTGTTACAGTTTTTAATTGGATCTCTTATTTGTAATAGTACAGACGATCAGTCTGGCTGACATGTAATTTAAATATCCTTGCAATATGTAAGTTGTTGCTATAGCCTAGTTAGGTTAAATGTCAATTCCACTAATGGTAATCGCCGCTGGACGTTTTTCTCATCATCTTGGAATGATTAATTTTTTTAAAAAATAGAAATTGTTTGCTTGGTGCTGTTAACCGGGGATATTGAAGTCAATTTGACTAATCTAAACCCAAGTTATCTAAAAATAACTCACTAATATTATAATAAGTTACTAATTTTAATTATTTACTATTTTAATCAATCATAACTTGTTAAAAATACATTTAAAATCATAACTATCTCATACTATATATATATATATATCACTAAAGAACATCCAAATAAATATGTAATTTGAAATAACAAAATGTTTGGATTTTTTTTACAATGATATAGTAGTTTTGATAGAAATAGGTATACATGTTATTTATTTATTATATACGACAACGTATTGTTTTAGACATACTAACTGTTACATAAGGATATTTTATAATTAGTGAGACTAATTAGGTCATTTAATATTTGCTCTTATTTATTGTAATTAAATACAAATAATTATGACAACATTTTAAAATGAATGTTAAGATATAAACAATCATTTAAAAAAAATTGAATGAAATATTATTAAAATAAATATTTTTATTTTATTCAATATTAAACAATTTCTAACTATATTAATTATTTCACTTCATAACTCATATAATTTTTCTTAGATGACTAAACTTTAAAATTTTGAATAAATTTTATTTTCAATTTAAATGTAAGGCACAAAATGTACATCCTAATATTTTAATTAATAATATCGCGCAACGCGTGATATTCGGCTTTGTTTTGGCCTATTTTTATGGTCAAATATGATCTGAGATAGTTGACAAAAAATAGGTCAAAACTGGTGGGACGGAGGGAGTAAATGATTCCAAAAAACAAATAACTTCCCTCCAAATATATGGAAACACACAGTTATAATAATTTATTTACAAATTTATATGGAAATTCAAACGTCAATATGAAGTGTAAAAATTTAAACTTACCAATAATACCAAAAATAAGAGATACATTGAATAGTGACAAGGTAATGTAAAGTTCTCCGCATCAGGATAATGTAAGACCCGTTCTTCGAGCTAGTATTTTAATAAAATAAACTAAACTAAGTTATTTTGATTTATAAATTAAATATAGTGAAAAGTAAAAAGTTAAATGGCATTAATTAAAAAATTTACAGTATTAAATTGAAGTCCCTATAATAATATGGAAACAACAGTACAATAGTATTGTTTCTAGGAGATTATTATTACTAATCTCAAGATTAATTATCCTTATCTCACACCATAACTACATCTTTTCTATTCATACCGTTCATAAATACTACGAGTAGTTAGTTAGTAATACCAACAATTAACTAAATTACCTCATAATAATAGAGTCAGTATCTTGGAAGCCGATTTTTTTATAAGTGACGGAAAAATTAAGTTTAAACTGTAAATTAAAAAATTTAAATTATTATTTTTGACATTAATCAAAGAGTCCGTCTCTTGAAAGACGATCTTCCCATGAGTCATGAAAAAACCAATGTTTAAAGTGTAAATTAGAAGAAATCAAGATAAAATTTTCGGGTTGCATGAATC
>JAULKM010121983.1:0-20820 GCA_032355605.1 Rubia tinctorum | reverse complement strand
CAACATCTGCTCCTCGATGCCTTATCCCCCATTGCCGTCGCTATGTTTTCGCTTCGCCGCCGCTCGTGTTCCCTCCAAAATCTGCTCCCTGCTGCCTCATCTCACCCACCGCTATGTTTTGGCTCCGTCGCTGCCTTTCCCCCAACACCTGCTTCCCGCCGCTATGTTTCAGCTTCGCCGCCGCTCGTGTTCCCTTCAAAATCTGCTCCCTTCCGCCTCATCCCACCCACCGCTATGTTTTGGCTCCGCCGCTGCTTTTCCCCCAACACCTGCTCCCCGCCGCCTCACCCCTCGAATTTTCGCTCCACCTCATTCAACCTTACAAAGATATCAACCTCTTGTCGCCGATGAAGACATGAACCCTAGCCGCTGAGTCACTATTGCTCTGCCCGCATCGGTAGTCAACCCCTACCGCTGCGCCCCCACACCACCGTTCGCCCGCTCCCCTACTGCTGGAGACGAAGAAGATGTGCGGGACAAAAAAGTGATGAAGAAAATGAGGGAGAAAGAAGAAGAGGAATAAAGAAGAAAGTGAAAAGGAAAAGGAAAATTGTTTGTGGTTAATAGACAGCGAGGGCATGATTGTCCTTTCACATTTTCTGAATTATTATTTTTAAACAGGAATATAATAGTCGATTCATAAAATTCCGGCCAAATTCAGGTTCTCGGAGTTAGATTAGCACTTTCAAGCAAATAATAGGGTTATAATAACACTTTCAAAATTTACAATTGACACTTTCTACCAAAACATCGGATCATATGGCACTTAACTATTTTTATTATTATTTTATGTTTTACACGTAATTTCATAGAGTCCGTCTCTTGATAGACGGTCTTTCCATAAGTCATAGAAAGACCAAGGTTTAAAGTGTAAATTAGAAGAATTGAAGATAAAATTTTCGGGTTGTATGAATCGGGTTATAAAATTTATATCACTACACGTTGCATAATAAAATTTTAATATTGCAACAAAAACCTTTTACCTTTTATTATTATAATTAAACCCCGTCTTTCCATAAGCATATGGAAATACCGTCTTTTCCAAGATTTTGCCTTTGATGAATAGCTTTTTAAATTAAAAGATTGATCTCGTTTTTTAATATTAAAAGGCTACTTTTATATTTTCTATAAAATATACTCCCTCCGTCCCAAAATAAATGGCACCTGTATTTTTTCACGATCTTCAATTATCATGTTTGACCAACTATATCTCTAACTATACACAATAATTTTGTTTAAAAATTTGATATTTAGAAAATAGATGTTAAGATGAATCTAACAATATCTCATATGATATTTTTATTTTATATATATTAATATATAATTAGGGTCAAAGTTCGCTAAATTTGCTTTGGAAATAGTAAAAGTGCCATTTATTCCGGGACGGGGGAGTATTAAAAAACTACTTTAAAATTTTCTAGTTGTTTTTATTTTTATGTGTTTGTAATAACTGGTCAGACTAGATCAACATTTCAATTTTTAATTTGTAATAATTGGTCAGACTAGATCAATATTTTTGTATTTAAGTATTTATTGTAAATTTTCTAATCGGAATAATTCTTTTTTTTGTCATCCTTGCGCAGGGGCCATGCTAATCTTTTATTTTCTAATCGGAATAATTCATCATTGCAAATGTAACGTTTTAAAAAATTATTTTTCTATTATTTAATATTAATTCATGAGGTAAATTAAAAAATGAAATTACATTCAAAATTTAAATTATAAAAACTAAATTAAAATTTAAAATGTATTATTAAATTTCACATTTCAATTTATTTTGAGTGGACAAATTTATTTAAATTAAATACTCCATCTGTTTTGTTATTTATGACACACTTACTATAAGTGGATATTTTCTTTTATTTGGCATTCTTTCCATTTTCGTAAGGATTCTTTCAATTTCATCCACTCATTCTACCTTTTTACTTTCTACATTCAATTTCATTCATTCATTTTGTTCACCTAAATCCAAGCACCTAAACCTATGGTTCCATAAATAGAAAAACCGAGGGAGTATTGAAGATAAAATTAATGAGTATGATAAATAAAATCAAGTGGGGTCCATGAAGTGATTTTTACCATTGTGGAGGTAAAAATGGAGTGATTTCTTAATAGTTATTTTTGGTGAGGTGAAAAAGAGAAATTGAATATTTAGTGGTTTCTACCACTGTGGAAATTTAATATTTAATTGAATATTTACTGTGGAGGTAATTGAATATTTCTTTGTGGTTTCACCATTTTACATGGCCAAAGTCTAAATACTGTTTCTCATGCTCTAAAGTAGGCCACTCAGACTCTGTTTGTAGAAGGAACCTACTCCCTCTGGTCACGATATATTGACACTATTACAAATGACATAATTTTTTTAAAAAAAAAGTGAAATGAGCGGTGTATGATTAATTGGGAGAATAAAAGGTGAAGTGTATGGATGAAAACAATCCAGCATTTACCAAAATAAGAAAGTGTCAATATAAAAAGACAATTCCGAAAAGAAAATGATGTTAATATAAAAAAAATCTGAGGAAGTAGGTCAGGAATTGTTTAGCGTACCACAAAAGGAACCTAAATCCTGGCCATGCTACTTCCTCTAACTTTGTTATCCCCACCTCCCTAATCCTAGGGCGGTTTACTCCCAACCCCAACCTCCAGCTGCCATCTCATAAGAATCCCTCTCCTAACAATCATGGAATATGAATCGCTTCTCCAGGAGGATCTCCGAAGTTGATACCCAAACTTGAATCTAGGGGTGGCAATATATATTGACCCATAACCCACTGGTTAAAGTGAGCTGTGCATTTTTATATTCGAATGGATGTGGGTAAAATGAGTTATGAGTTAAATGGGTAACGGGTTAGATGAGTGACTATAAAATATGGATTGGGCGGGTTGGGTTGAAAGGACTTATTACCATTGTATACATAAATGAACTCGTCATTCCTCATTCCGGCAGGGTAGATCCAATAATGTGGAAGCTGACTCAGTCCATACCGGGCGGAGATGATGATCGGCAGCAGCAAGATGAAAGCTTTCTCGACGAGAACGAAGGCATCGGCTCACTTTCCCATACCCAGGTAGGATACCGAACCACCATTTTTCTTGAATCCAACAGCTTACTTTACAGTTTGATACTCTAATTGTTTCCTTTAATTCATTGGATGAACAGAGGATATATGGGTTTGCTGCCTGTTTGCTGGGTGGTTTGGTCTGTATGTTCCTGGTAAGCATTATATGATCCCAGAATCCAGATACTCTATTTTTCTGTATTTTGACCTTGTAAGCTGACTTGCACATTGCACTCAATATGGTCTGCACTTACATTCTGCAATGTGACTATGCATTTCTGAAGAGTCATATCGCGCATCTGATATGCTCCCTCTTCTCAACCAAAATTGCTTACTAGTTGATTATTTTACAGTCAAAGCGAGCTAACTTTGCAAGAATGTTGTATTAGATATTGTTAGATAGATTCGTCATAATGTATATTTTAAAACATAAACGTTTCATAATTGTTTTAGTTATCACTTATACGTGAATAAAATATATTGACGGTTTTAAAAAATTGCAGTTAACTCGAAAAAGGAGTAAACTGAGCTACTTTGGCCAGGGCGTAGAGGGAGCATGTACAACTGTTTATAAATTACATGCACGATGAACAAAATAAGCTTGTTGTTAGTATTTTTCCTTTTCGCTTATATCCTTATTAGTCGTAGAATGGTTTTGGCTCTCACATCTCCATTTTAGTAAAGGATAGTGACGAACATTTTGAATGGAAAAATGAGTATGATCTTAGTTGCACTGCACCAAATCATTCGTAGGTTGCTTGTCATTGCATTCAGCTGTATGGAGAGACTCTGTTACTTTTTCTTTATAATGTTTCCTCTGATTATTGCTCTGCTTCTTTTTTCAGTCTATGATTGTTTTTGTCCATCCCATCAAATTTGCTTTGCTATTCACATTCGGGAACATGTTAGCTGTTGGAAGGTTGGTAATAGATTAAGCAGTGATTTTTATTTTTTTTGAAATGATAGCTTAAGCAATGTTAAGTCATTGTATCTTCTTATAAAAATTGTATGCTATGAATATGTTCGATGAGGATACATATTGAAGCATTTGTTACCTTTGAAATGTGACCATGGTTTCTTTCCTTCTTGTCTGGAGTTCTGAATTTGGACCAATATTGGCAGCACAGCCCTCCTCATTGGACCTGCTCAACAAATGAGGATGATGCTTGATGCCGTTCGCGTATATGCTACAGCTGTATATGTTGGATGTGTTGTTTTAGCTCTTATCTGTGCGCTTTTGATTCACAGTAAGATTCTGACAATCATCGCAATCCTATGTGAGATTTGTGCTCTTATCTGGTACAGTTTGAGCTACATTCCGTTTGCTCGAAGAATGGTTTCAGAAGTGACAATCCATCTATTTGATACAGAAATATAAATCTTGAACTCCCAGCTTGTATTCATGTATTTGTGCAGTAATTGATTTTATTTACCAACCTAATTGTTTCATTTCTCTCGTCTTCCTCTGTTCCACATCTCTGATTTCCGAGCTGTCAAGAGTTTGTAATACAGTATGTTGCAGAAACTTACCTTTTGAGTGCAATTTTCTTCTTGTGTTTCTTCGGCCAGTCCTAGTTTTCATTCTTGACAATAACTTCGCAATAGCTATGTAGTGTGTACGTGTGAGATTTACCAAGTCTTTACCACCTTGATGAAAAATTGTACCATTTACAACATGAATTTGATATTTACTCGTCAAAATCGTTCAATGTATCTTCAAAATACTTCAATTTACCTTCTGATGCTCTTATTTTATGTTTGTTTGTACACTGAATCTGGGGTATAGGAGCGGAATCGAGGTTGTTTACTGCAAAAATTTCTACTATGAGGAGCCTCAATTCTATTTCCATGTTCTAAATTTTCATGCAAATAAAGAAAACACTAAACATTTCCATGTTCTAAATTTCTATTGTGGGCTCATTTCATACTCACCAACACACTGAAATTCATCAAAACTTCGAAGTTAAGCATGATTGGACGAGAGTAATACTATGATGGATGACTGTTTGAGAAGTTCTCGTGTTCTACCCCTCTCTTCTCTTGTCGTTGACGGTTTAACTGTTTTTTTAAATATATTTTTCGTGAAAGGCACAATTTCATCGTCTCTTTCAAAATGCTGTCAAGAATGCCTAGTGCAGCTAATTTTAGTTTTCAAAGCTACCGAGACAGCTCCTCAACAACCAAGAACTTCCAAGGTTGGTTGTTTAATGATTAAAGTCATCTTAAATCTCAAGTCAAGAAGTCAACAGCCACATGATGTCCCATACTCCAATTATCTCAAGTCAAGAAGTCAACAGTCACATGATGTCCCATACTCCAATTATCCTATTCCTATCCTCAGAAGGCGGTCACTGCTCGCCCTCACCAGCCCACACCACAGCCACCATGTGAGAGGTAAGTCACGGTAGCCCAGCGCTAAGAACCATGGGCTCGGTCCATACTCGGTACCCACCAGGAGCCCAGAGCAGTCCACTTGGCCTGAAGGCCAAGCTTGGCTCCAGGAAGCATCTCACACGGTGGCGGCCAAGTTTCGAACCTGGGTTTCCTCAAATTCCCATCCATGTCTCTGCCACTGGGTACACCCGCGGGTGTTATCCTATTCCTATCCTCATATTCATATTCTAAGTATCATTCTCCATACTTTTTTTGGATTTCAATTCACATTGCTTTTTTTTTTCTTTAAAGGGAAAAGTGATTCTTCCACGTTTGTCGTTGGGGAACTGTTTGAAGATGCTATATCACACCCAGTGTCTTTTTGTACGAGATGCCGAGATGTTAAGCTGCTTCCCTTTACAAAATATGCTCCGTCGAAGTGTGGCTGTGACAATTTTAAGGTTTTGCAAATACTATTGCTACAAGTATAAATTGCAATTTATCTCTTAATGCAACAGTGTTGAATTGCAGAAAGAAATGTGCTACTAGTACTACTTCTCTATATCTATATTGGTCCCAAAATATAAACAAGGGAGAGGTTGTATTTAGTGGAGTTGTGTTTTTTTTTTTGAAATTAACCTATCTAAGATGTTGGAAAAACGATCAGCGGCTATTACAATGAGTAGAATTGACATCAAATTAAACTAGCATCTAGCAATAACTATCATATTTCAAGAATATCTTAATTACATGTCTACCAAACTGATCGTCTGCGCTATTATTGATGCGAGATCCAATAAAATAATTGTAACATCGCCCTCGGTGATATTAACTTACTTCCCGCGAAAATCATGACCACATGGCAAAGAGGAGCGTACCACACATCAGTATCACTGCACCAAACAGGGATCTTCTAGAGTTATAACACCACTTGATCTAACCACGATCTATGTTGTCCAAAATGTAAACACCTTGAAAACCACATATCTGACGAACCCAAATTAATGGAAACCCAAAAATAAAACCACAAACGAAATTGCGAACACACGATCTATACAAGCATATCGAGAACAATATTTCAACGTGAACAACTAAATCGAGTTATCATCATAAACACAACGATCTAACAGATCAAGTCGAAAAACAAAACCAATATGTGAAAGCAAATCTCACACGTATTCAATAATAAAACATGAATTAAAATAAACGGTTGTTCCTTATCTCCCCCAATGAGAAGATAGAGAAAAAAGATTGAAGAAGAAGGTTGCAGTGAGGGATGGCTGCGCAAGAGAGTGTGTAATGGAGTGTTTTTACGTGGGTGAGTTGTGTTTATTTTTATTTTTTTTATAGAAAAAGAGTTGTGTTTATTAATATGAGGAAATCTCTTAAAGACATCTTGTAATTCTTTTGGAAAGATTACATACAATAAATAAAATTACATGTTAACATTCTAATTAAGATCTAACTAAGAGACACCACAATTGAATCTGTTAAAACTTAGTGGAACCTGAAATTACATCAATTTGAATAGGTAGGGACACCCTCCCGATAACACTCAAATGCTGCACCACCAACAAACCGCCGCCACTGAAATCGGAACCACCACGATCTCACCATCATCGACCACCTGCAGATTAGGAAATCACAGTGGGGCCCATCGACACGGTCTCATGACGCTGGGTAATCTCCATAAAGAAATTGCTCTAATATTAAAAAAAATTAATGGGGGTGTGATTGCTCTAATATTCACATTTTTTTACGGGGTGTATTTTGAATCATGGACTTCTTAGTTGTAGAGAGTGTGGCTTCTAAACAAGACTCAATTCACAAGACATCTTGCTATTTTAAATATGATGAAATCTCATGAAAGATGGCTTATTCATAAGTTTATGGTAGGTTCCCTAACCTTTTACCTTGTAAAATGCAATTAAAAAATACTCTCTCCGTTTCATTTCAAACTGCACACTTTGACTTTCAATAGTTGACTTGAAAAATATTTGATCATTAATATCATTAATAATTTTCATTTAGTATTATTAAAACTTGTGAAAAGTTAATATTTTGAAAATATATGGTATAATGTATCTAACAATGTATCACACAAAAATATTTATATTTATACACCGATTCAATTTTATGGTCTAAGTTAAAAAGTTTTAATTAAATAAATAGTTAAAATCTTTGCAGTTTGAAATAGAACATAGGGAGTATTGTATTTTATAAGGTAAAACAAGTATCGATGTGTGTATATATATATGTGAAAATATAAAACAAGTAATAATTTAAGACAAGTAATATTATAAAACAAAATTTATATTTTAATTTTTTATATTTTAATGTGTAATTTAACAGAGACAATGTATAAGTGAAAAAATATAGTGGGCGGTACATAATTTAAGAATATGTCACCTGTTAAAATAATTAGCTTTTTAACATTTTACATATCCATAGCGACCAAATACATGCTAGTTACTCCCTCCGTCTCAGGTGAAATTGCATTCTTAATTTTTTTACATGATTTTATATTAAAGATTGACCATATATTTGAAGAGATATATGAACAACAATATTATCTTAAATTGTATTGTTCAATTTATTGTAACAAGTAGTTTCAAATATCAACTTTTTATTTATCGTTATTATACGTAGGTAAACATATTAACGTAGAACACGTGTTTTTGAACAACAAGGTAATAATTGCATGCAATTTCACGTGGGATAGGGGAAGTAATTAATTTGCCATACTTAATGACCAAATAAAACATGCAACACTTTCCGTTAAGCAATTTTCTAAGACCATGTTTAATGGCAAAAACCACTACCGGTTTCTTACGAATTAAATATATTATTTTTCTCATTCTCCCTCTTCCACCTAACTTTAAGAAATCACTTAAGAAACCACTCATTTTCTTCTCTACAATGGTAAGAAACCACTTTATACTATTCATAAACCCCACTTGATTTTATCTATCTTACTCATTAATTTTACCATTAAGATTAAATTAAATTAAATATGTCCACTCAAAATAAGTTTGATGTGAAATTTAATAATATATTTTCATTTTTAAAATTTCATCTCATTTTTTCCATAAATTATTTAATATTTTGTGAATTAATACATTTTACATAATTTTTTTTAAAATTCGAATTCTAAATAAAATTTTCTATTTTTTAAAAAATCAGATTTTTCAAAATAAAAATGTTGTTTGAGACACGTGGCCCAACCAGAGGGTGTCACGTGTCCCTCCAGTTGGAAAAAATATTGACCGCATGTTGGTGACATGTGGGCCAATGCATGGCTGCCACATGTCCCTTTGTTGGTCAAAAAAGAAGTTGCTTTCCAGCAGTCAAATGCACATGCGCTCCATTAAATGTTATGTCTCCACAACCGATTTCTTGACTGGTTTCTTAGTAAGAAATTAGGGATCGATTTTTAGTTTAAAAATCACTCTAGAAACCATCACTATAAGTGTTTTTTATTTCTAAAGCGATTAAAAAAAAATTAAGAAACCACCATGCTTTAAACATCCTTAATAATGAGTTGGTAGTTGGTACAGACACACCTCAGATGTTTACCTACCGAGAAAAGGTAATAATGTTTTTTTTTAAAAAAATCGGTACGTGGTGGTGGAAAAAATGCGCCACCTATGTTGGCCTGATTCGGTGGCCGCAACGCAAGTACCATTTTTTTTTATTTAAAAAAACACTACTCCCTCTATCCCAGGTTAAATTATCTCATAATGTTTGCATACCGTTTGAAACACATGTTTAACCCATAATATGTCTAACTACGTATAATAGGGATAAATTATTAGGATCTCTTCTTTCCTCTTTCTGGAGCCCCTTTCCTGCATTATGATATCAACAATGTCATTTTCTGGTTCAAAATCTTGTTGCTCACAAGCGGACTAAGCATATTGACATCGACTATCATTTTATTCGTGAGCTCGTGGTTTCTGGCAAGCTTCGCATTCGTCATGTTTCTACTTCACTCCTGTTGGTTGACATCTTCACCGAAGGGCTTCTTCGTCCCTTATTTGAGTTCTTCAGGTCCAAAATTTGCGTCTCACAACATCCGACGTTTCGCTTAAGGGGGTGTTAGGATAGAAGATCAAAAAGAAGATATGGTTCGATTATTTCTCCATATAGATATGTATTATAGTTAGAGTAGAAATCTTTTTGTTCATACTTTGTACTCTATTTAAACCTATTCATCATATGATGAATAATATCATCCAAAATTACTTTTCTACAAAGAAAGAGAGTATTAGAGTTTTAGAGTCAAATGAAAAAATAACCCTAACTTTAGATTAAAAGTGTGAATATAATTTTGCAAAATTATAAGGTGTCAAAATAGCCTAACTTATATTGTATGAGGCAATCTATACTGTTAATTTCAACTGTGAATCTAAAATTGCCAAAAATTAAATGAAATGACCATTTTACCCCTAATTTTTTTAAATAATAGAAAAAGGGGGAAATGTGGAGATGTATTGTGATATATATCTCACATCGGTTTTATATAGACTAAATGACTTACATATATAGCTTTGAGTCACATCCACTTAATGACAATTGATTTAAAGATGAAAGCTCAATATACCTCTAAATTTAACATGTGTGAGTCCCTTTTAATTTAGCCCGATATGGGTCGTGAAATGTTTTCACGTTTGCACGTGCCCTCATGTATTGAAAAATTTATCCCACATTATTTTTTTTCTAAATTCAAATTTATCCACTCATTTCATTTACCTAAATTCAACCATCTATGTAGATATCTTTGCGGTAAATCAGTTATTGTTAGAGACCAGTTAAATTGGATGCCAATTTCACACGTTGTAATCACTGCTAGGCACTTTTCCCAGTATCATTGAATAATTTATTTCAAAATATAATAAAATCCAAACACCTACACTTACAGTATCAATGTAATTCACTTAAATTCAAGCATCTGCACTTATGGTATTATTTTCATCCACTAATTTCATTTCAAGTATCTAGACTTATAGTGTCACATCCAACAAATTAAAAATAAAATAATTTGTCCTCATTCAACACGATGCACCGATCCCCTTCGCTTTCGGTCAAACATGCAACGAACTTCACAAGGCATTGCAACATTGGATTGGATAATGTATATATTTTAATTGAAAACTAGAGTGATTTGTAAAGTTGGGATGGGCAATCATACTTTTCACCCCTTGGAATCAAGAAGGAGTCGCCGCCCCAATAGATTCAAGGTCCCCTCGCTTCCGCTAAGGGCCACCTCAGTTCAACATATTTTTTATTTTCAATCTGCTCAATTTTTTAAATTTATTATCCAATTATATATTGCGTTTTATTACAGATTCTGTTCTTTTTAAATTTGGTGTCAGTACCTCTTCCATACCTCCACGTGAATATCCCTTTCAGAGCTACCAACAAGTGTCAAATAATTTGAAAACAATTAAGGCAAACTGTATGCACTGATTGCCAATTTGCCGCGTCTGCATTTTGTATGGATTCAGAGATTAGTTGAGTGTTAAATTGTACTAGAGTTTGCTAATCTATTGAGGAGGAGTTGTTATATATATTCTCTGCAAGAAAGAACAAGCAGACAGAATTATGGGTACCTGATATTTTATTTTTTATTTTTTTCTTCAAAAGATTACATACCGTCAACAAATTAGGTATAAACATCTCACTCTATGAACTAACTATGAGACATCGTCATTGAATCATTTGAATTTCAGTGAAATCTGAAATTTCATTCATTTGAATAGTTAGGGGCGCCCTCTTGAAAACATCCAAACGCTGAACCACCAACGAATCACTGCCACCAAAACCGAAATCACCACGATCTCATCTTCATCGACCACCTTAAGGTTATGGAACCACAACCGGAACCAATGACACGTTCCCATATTTTACCTTTCATATTGAGAAAGACGCCATTTTATTGATGCAATATTCATCATAGTTTTTTAAAATTATTTCAATTGTAAATTACAGAGAATCATCATGATTTATTCTCTGTTTAAATTAGAAAATACTAGTACTCCCTCCGTTCCAGGTTAAATTGCATAGTTGTTTTCCAGGCAATATTATCTATCAAAGTTTGACCTCATATTTGAATAGATATATGAGCAACAATATCATTATACGTGGTATTGTTGAATTCGTCGTAACAGGTAGTTTCTAAATATCAAATTTTTATTTACCGTTATCATACGTAAATGAATATATTAACGGTCAAACTTGTTTCTTGAACAGCGTGATAATGATTGATGTGCAATTCAAGTTGGGACAAAGAGGGAGTACTGTATTTATAAAGTATTTGTCTTCCCTTATTGTTTCAATTTTTATAATATCGTATTTATTATATTATTGAGGTCGCATGTACTCTAAAGGCTAACGCTACACTTGTGATTGAAGTGTTGTGTCGGTATAAATGAAACTAAATTAACTAAGGCAGCAAGCTTCTTCTGTCAATTAAACACATCAAACATTATGAATCTATGATCCTCAATTAACAATGGTTTTTCGAAACTGGAATTCAGAACCAACATGTCGAAGATTCAAAGAGTTAGTGTCTGCAGTTATTAAAAGCAAGAAAGTACCGACCTTCATCAATATTCAAAACAAAAATTCTGCATTTTAACAATATACTTCGGAAAGAGCCAAGGGTACATGCATTTTCCGTTATCAGGAGATTCTGATTGATCGTGTAATTAATTATTATGTTATTTATATTAATTGTTCAACTTTATAAATATAATAGATCTCTTGAAAGCCGATCTTTCTATAAGTTAAAGAAAAATCAAGGAATCAAGTACAATTTTATCACAAAAATTGGAAATTTTGATGGTTAAAACAATTAAAATCCATGTCAAATTCGGGCCATAAGTTATATGTGTAAATTTATAGTATGTTTTACTTTAAATATATAATGTTTTTAATCAAAACTCTTATGTATCATTTGCAGTTGCTGCAGAGTATAAACACTTACCTTCATATTATGTGAATTAAACTCAGTCTTCTCAATATATATAGCATTGTAATTTTACACAAAGTATTAGGTAACAATGTCTTTTCATATGGAAATATGGGGTTTAATTATAATAATATGAAATTAAGAGTTTATATTCTGCAATAATTGTAAATGAAACATTTGAGTTCTAATTCGAAACATTACATATTTATAGTAAAATTTCATGTTTTACTCTAAATAAGTAATGTTTTTAACCAACAATCAAGAGGCATGTGAGTTTACCGAAATAACTTATAACTCAAATTTGTCCCAAATTTTAATTGCTTTAACTTGCGATTTTTTTTATCTTTTTGTGGTGAAATGACACTTGAGTCCCTGATTTTTCCATAACTTATAGAAATATCATTTTTCAGGAGACAAACTCATAATTTTAAATGATTGAAATTATTGTGAACGAAGTAATTAGTTGAAATATAATTTATAAAGAAAAAATAGAATGAAACAATAATATTTAAAAATCTTATAAAAATTAATTAATTTAAAAATTAATTTTAAATAGATTAATATGCATTCATGCCCCCCATTTCCTTGTTTAGTGTACATATATCGCTCAGTTTTTTCAAAAATGCACAAACACCCCCCAATTCCTTGTTTGTGCACATATACCCCTCAGTTTTCTAACGCCAATCCCCGACTATTAGGGTATATGTGCAATTCAAAAAAATTGAAAGGTTATATATGCACTTTAAAAAAACATGAAGGATAATGTGTACTCCCTCCGGTTCTTTAAGAGTGACACATTTGTTTTTGGCACAAAAATTTAGGAATGTAGAATTAGTGGTTGAGAATTCACTGAAAAAAATAAAAAAAATAAATTGAGTGGGTGGGTGAAAACAACCTAGAATTTACCAAAAAAAAATGAAACAATATTAAAAAATTATCAAAAAAAAAAGCGTCAAGGTTAGAAAACAGGGAGGACATTTTAAGAATGTGTGAAGGGTTCTTATTCATAACTTCACGATTATTTATACTATTTCGGTGTTGTTGTCACTGGTCACAATCAGAAGAAAGATGGTAAAGAGCTTTCGCGAAAAGGACCTGAAGTCGCTGGTGTCTTTGGTCTAAAACCGTCCACGTTAATCACATTCATTTATTTCTAGGGTCACGGGTGGCACATTGTTTAGAGCTTGTGCAGTCTTATCTTTTAATTATAAAAGATCGTTTTAGAAATTAAAAATATTCATAATAGTTGTTTCCAGAGCGATTTCTTGCTCTATACTCCCTCCGTCCCGGCAGAATTTGCCTGTTTACTATGCACACGGTCTTCAATGATCATGTTTGACCATCAATAACTCTAGCTACATATACCAATTCCGTATAAAAAGTTGATATTTAGAAAATATATGTTAAAGATGAATTTAACAATATATCACATGATATATTTATTATATGTATATTAATTTATATTTATGGTCAAAGTTTGGAAATTTTGACTTTGAAAATTTGACTTTGCCAATTCTGCTGGGACGGAGGGAGTATAAAATACGTAAAAAATAAAAAAATATTCAGTTTTAAAAAAAATCACATTTATGAAAAAATATACATAATCAAAATTAAACTTTGACTATAATCCAATAAAATTAAAAATACAAAACAAGTAATGCCAAAAATTCATCATTGATTGGTTGGTTTTTCACAAGTAAAGAGGTACAAACTCCTCAATTAATGAGCAACTCCTTATTAGAGCAAGCCCAACAGCTTCCCTATAATAGGGATTTTCATTGATCATAGGGATCTACTTAGTTTTTAAGCTCCAACAGTTTCTCTGTCTCATTCCCTAAAATAGGAATTTGATGAGAGAGAAGATTTGTTTCCCTACATATGTAGAAAGGAAAAACTATTATAGGGAATGGAATTTTAATGCAATTCCGATTGAATGCATCAAATCATAACACAATATTCAGTTTTTTTATTAAATTTAAATATAATATTTTCTTCATTTTTCCATTCCTAATATAAAATACATTCGACTTTCAACAAAAAAAATAGAGAATACTACAACAATGTCGAGCTCGGATGGGATGCTTCTTTGTATATATTTTAAAGGATTTTGTCAATAATAATTTGATATAAATAATGATTTGTGTAGAATGCTGAAATTATTTTCTTTGATTTATAGTTTATAGTTTTTTTAATTTTTTAGATGTCATTATTCTAATTAAATTATAATTTTTAGTTTTAGTTTTAAATTTGTTATATTAATTGTTTTTAAAAATTAATTAATAATTTTTATAATATAAACATGACCCACGTCACCAGACCTTTGATACTGTAATTGATCAAAATGGTCATCATTACAAAAAATAGGCTAGACATAAATATTTATTTTTTAAAATTTATTTGTTGCTTATTTGGAAGAAAAAAAATGACAATATGGATGTTGAATGTAATTTCCTGTGCCAGCCTGTCAGGTTTAGTAAATAGTGAATAGGTTGAGCGTAAATTTTATATAATTTATATATGAGTATGATAAAATATATGAAAAACTTTGTTGAACTTTTTGAATGCTATTCGTCTTTTATTTCAAATTGAGTGAAAATAAGAAAAGGGAAAAAGAATATTAGTTTCTAATTAATATCTAATTTCTAGTTTTCAATATGTTATATTGATTTAAAAAAACTAACTAGTATTAGAAAAATTTAATATATTGTGGAGTGATTAAAAGTCAACTCCTAGATTTAAATTAAAAGAAAACTATAGTGTATTAAATGCTAGATCATGCAAAATAAGGAAGTTGTTGGAGTTGAGTCAAAAAAATATAGAGAATATTGATTTTCATTACTTATCGTAGAGAACATTTTAGGGAAACTGTTGGATTTGCTCTAAAGGGTGATTCTTAAAACTCCACTATTGTGCTTCTTAAATAATGAGTGCTTCTTATTAAGAAAAGTGGGGTTAAGGAGATATCATCGTGATGATTTAAGTGCTATGCATGTACTCAGTGATTTATCAACTCAAGCGAGTTTAATTCGGTCAAGTGTAACCATTTTGCGTTAGCTCTTACATTGGTGTAATAAAATAATGTGTAGAATAGGTTGAAAGAGTACTTGAAACGTTATTATCCATGAACTAAATTGAGCTTAATTGAATTGTTCGTGATGCCGAATGCTTAACTTCTCTTCTAGCGTTAATAATTAATTGTAGCTCTAGTGATAAAGAATACTAAGAAGGTCAAAAGTCTTTGTTGTGGCGTAAATAAGCGTGTAAGTAAAGCTCATAAATATTCATAAATGGACGTATGTGACGATTTTTTGCACCATTTTATTGACAACAAAATTGCACAAGTCGGATTGAGTGGACTTTTCAGGTGGCAATTTGTGCCGTTTAATCTATTTTAACTTATTTTTAATTCTATCATTATTATTTTTTTACTTTGCTTAGTTTTACTTCAGCTGAATTTATATTTACAATCGAATGAAGATGGAATCCAGGGGCGACAAAATAAAGCCGTAATCCACGGCTCAAATGCGTTGTCTATTTTTAATTCGTACGGATTTGCGTAAAATGGATAATGGGTGGGTAATGGGTTAAATGAATAACTGGAAAATATGATGAATTGGTTTTGATTTAGTGGTAATCCACATTCTTTATAACTTAGAGGTTCATAGTTCAAAAACAAACCCCTGTCAAGAATTGTGAATATTAGAGCAATTTCTTGATAGGGATTACCTAGCGTCATGGGAACGTGTCGGTGATCCCTGCTGTGGTTTCTTAATCTGCAGGTTGTCGATGATAGTTAGATCGTGGTGGTTCCGGTTTCGATTGCATCGGTTCGTTGGTGGAGCAACGTTTGAGTGTTCTCCGGAGGGCGTCCCTAGATATTCAATGGACGGAGTTTCAGATTTCACTGAGTTTCAATAGATTAAAATGGTGGTGTCTTCTAGTTATATCCTAGATTAGGATGTTAATATGTAATTTGGTTACTTGTATGTAATCTTTCAAAAAAAATGAAAAATATGGGCTGGGTGAGTTGAATATATAGGTTGACCCATATGGGTCAATTGGGTTGAAACTCGCGAATTTACCCATACGGGTCAATAAATAGGTTGAAACCCACAGGTTCACCCATATGGTTTGATATATAAACTCATATGAATCAATAAATGAGTTGTAACTCACGGGTTTACCCATATTAATTGGTATATAAACCTATATGGATCAATATATGGGTTGAAACACACGAGTTTACCCATATGAGTTGATATACAGACTCATATGGTTCAATATAAGGATATAAATCCGATGTCTTACCCATTTTGACCCGCGAGTTGGGTGATTTTCGACCCTTGGGTAACACTATAAAAAACAAAAGTAGATAGTTGAATGAAATTGATTTTTTTGGTCAAAAGTGAAAGTGTGTTAATATAAAAGAAATAATAATAAAAATGAAAAGCATGTAATTGAAATAGATGAAGTATATATAGCTTTTAGAATGACTAATTTGGTTAGTCTTGAATAGGTTCCCATGCCAAATATCGGATATATGGAAAATAAAGGATATTTACATACTGTATGATCAATTTCAATGAATGAAGAAAAGATAATGTAAAAATGCAGGGGAATAATTATATTTTTCCATAGAAAACATCCATGACTATGTACTATAGTATATATTTCAAGGCTTGGGGGTGCAAGACTCTATAAATTACCAAAGGAAAAAAAAGGTTTGGATAAAAATGTCATTTTAAAACGTGGAACAAATCAACCAAAAGTATATGAATATATATATATATATATATTATATCACTTTTTTCTTGTAAGAAAATGATTAGAAAATACAACCTGGGTATTTTATCATTTGTTTTAAAGGCATTCTTACTGTATCTTTATTTTATTTTTCTGAATATGGATGGAAGCTTCAATGGGTTATTCTTATGGAAAGGTTCCGAGGCTACATTGCGTATTTACCATAGTTTTGCTTGTTTAAATTTTAGTGAATGAAATAAATTGATGAAATAAAATAATAATAAAAAACCTAGTGGAAATCTTGTTAAAAACAGAAACTTTATTAAAATGATTTTTTAAAATGTGTCAATATAGAAAATCAGAAGGAGAAGTAAATATTTATTTTCTCAGTTTATTTGTATATTATTTAGCTTTTAAATTTTATTTTTTCATTTGCTATATTTAATTTTATTTTATCCAAATTAATTCAGTTATATTCGCTGTAAGCTAGTCCAGGAAAACAAGTCTAGATAATCTATTTTCAACAAAGCATATGCAGCAATTAATCATATACTCACTCTTTCCCATTTTAATTTGCACATTTACTATTTGACAGTCAACAATCTCAAACTTTAATCACATATTTGAATAAATATATAAACAATAATATCATCGTATGTGATATTGTTGGATTTGTCGTAATAAGTAGTTCTAAATATCAACTTTTTATTTATCGATATTATACGTAGATAAACATATTAACGGTCAAATATATTTCTCGAAAATCGTAAAAAAGATTATGTGCAGTTTAAACTGAAACAGAGGGAGTAATAAAGTTAATGCTCATACCTACCATACATGCAATAAAAGTAAATAGACGATATTAGCATTAAAATGATAGTTCATGTGTTTTTTGGGGGAAAAAATCCCAAGATAAGAAAAAGAAAGGAAGAAAAACATAACACAAATTTTAATATGGTTCATCAAATATGTTGATTACCTCCATGATTAGAAATAGATTAACTTTATTGTTCAAATGGACCATAAATACTGTATATGTTAGGGATTATGTCACACAGCACCACCCAATTCAAATTGAGATACAAAATGGTGATTTGTAGACCAGAACATATGTCTATAAAACTCACACATAAACTCCCTAACTCTCCACTTAGAGAAAAGTGCTTTTATAACCCTACCTAATTGACATAAGTTTCAATATAACCTTTTGATAATTGAAAGTGCATATATAACCCTACCTAATTGATGTAAGTGCCAATATAACATTTTCGATGGAAAACCCAATTTTATCCATTTACGAATGTGCTAATATAACTCTATAAGTTTTAAGAATGTGCTGATATAACTCTATCAGTGGTCCGGCGGTGATCCAACGGTGGTCCAGCGGCGGTCCGACAAACTCAAATTCATTTTTTTAACACTAAGGGTATTTTGGACATTTTACATACAATCAACGCCGGAAAATGGAAGTCAACGCCGAAAATGGGGGTCTGAGGGTTATATTGACACTTACATTAACTAGTTAGAGTTATTTTTGCACTAAAAATTATCCGAGGGTTATATTGGCACTTATGTCAAGTAGATAGGGTTATATTGGTATATATCCCCTCTATTTATTTATAAGAGTCCAAGTGTAAATCAAAAGTTTTCCAATTCGTGAATCTAACTCTTGAAATTCCTGCTTAATGAACCAAGCTGCTCATTCATGAATGAAAAAGAAACCCTTCAACTCTTCAACTCTTCTGGAATTTGAAGACATTCCCAGTACTTCATTCATTTCATTGAATGTGACACACTTTCCTTTTTAGATTGTTTTTGTGAATTTAACACACTTTTCTTTTATGTCAATATTCATTCAATTTCATCCACTCATTCTACTTTTCACTTTCTAAATTCAATTTTATCCACATATTTTATTCATCTAAATTCAAGCACTTTAAACTCTAGTGTCACATCCAACAAAAAGGAGGTAGCATGTTTATCCAAAAATAATAAAAATATTGTGGAATCGCTGACTAGAAACTGAATTCAACAATAGCATGCATGTCGACCCTTCTGAGAGCTGAAAAAACCATGCCTTTTCTTTTTTGTCGTTATTTACATCTAGAAGCTAAGATTTTTTTATCAAACCAATAATGCATTCTTCCTTCGATTTTTTATATTGGCACCCTTTTATTTTTTGGATAATTTTTTTTATATTAACACTTTCCTCTTTTGGTAAATTTTAGATTGTTTTTATTCATACAATTTACTTTTTATTCTCCCAATTAATCATATACCACTCATTTCATTTTTTAAAAAAATTGTGTCATTTACAAGAGGGCCAATATAAAGTGACACAATTTATATTTTCGTCCGTCTCATAGAAATTGACACAATTCAATTCTTACCTAAAATAACAATAAATAAGTTTATACATTTACTATATTGTCTTTTAAAAGATTGATTAAATCTACTATTCAACTCTTCCATTAGCAAAATAATCTTCTTTTATTTTTCATCAACATTTTCACATCATCGTGCATATAATACTGATCCAAAAGTAATTGTTCCAATTTATTTGGGACGGAAGGAGTATATAATATTTTGAATAAGAGTTTTTTTTTAATAAGTTGGGGTTATATTTATGGCTCCCCATGCCATGTAGTAACCAAAAGAGAATCCCTTAAAAGAGTTACATTGAATCCTTACAGAAATTCTAATAGAAAGCCTATATTTACTTGCAGGAGATATCAAAAAGATTATGAAATTCTCCAAAAAACCACCATGTGATTCCATTTCGTAAATCTCCACCCCGAGTGTTAATTTACGAAACAGCCAGACATGGTAGGACAGATAGAATAGAAGCCTTTTGCAGTTATTCATCAAAAGAGACATCTTCCTCATGCTTGTAAGATAGAGTTAGCGCATCCATTCAAGTCACCACAATGTTGGAAGGAGTTTGATATGTAATTCAGTTGAATCTATCATATTTGATTATAGTATAGTGGGTCGTGAACATACATATTAAAAGAGATTAAATGATTAAATTAAAATTCGTTAGAAAGAACGCATGTTACGTTAATAAAAAGGATGGAAAGAGTATAAAAGATTGCTATTTTGTCATTATTTGGAGAAGTTTAAATAAATATGAAGTATATGAAGCATTGTTTTTATATTTTGATGCAGACGGAATTTCAAAAGAGATCTGCAAGTACGAATTTTTAAATAACAGCCAAGGACTACAAGCACAAAACAAACCCTAAGTTTTGGTTCTGAATTCCACCAAAAAGAGAATATTGAGGGGGTGTTTTCGGGAGCCTAATTCATGGAAAAATGATCATATGGAATTCAATGCCTAATTTTATACGAGCATATATAATTTTTTTGTCAAGTATTCTTCAAACTGTTTGACTAATCAAAAGTTCAAAAACTGGTCAAAGTTTAATTCAAGCAAAAGAGTAATGGAAGAACCTCTTTTTTACCCATTATGCACAATTTTACATTCAATTTGATGGTTTTGTAGGCACTTCTCCACTAAATTCATCTCAACTATGCATCACACATTTAGTATGCCAAACCAACAAAGCTAACTCCACAAGGAAGAACATGATCAAGACCTATCTTTCCTACTAAACTTCTGCTGCTGCACAACAAGAACAGAAGCCCTGCACAGAAGATCGCCGGAGG
>JAULKM010121958.1:0-20827 GCA_032355605.1 Rubia tinctorum | reverse complement strand
AGTACAGATACAAAGCATGATGAGTTGTACTATAACTCTAAAACCTATCTATATATGGAAGAGTAATCAAATCATATCTTCTTGATTCTTATCTATCCTAACACGGACAATGTAAAGGTAACCATGGTTTTAAGCTTTGAGTGGGTCTCATCCGTCTAGTTTATAAACAAATCACTTATTTTTATCTTATACAATGCATTTGTTAAATTACATTTTCAAAATTTTTAAAAACAAATTTATATTATTTAATTTTATATTTTTACATTCAAATACACATTATTACTTGTTTTAACTTTTAAAATACAATATTTAAATTTTGTAAAAAATCACAACATTTAAAGTAAAAGTTACTATGGACTCCATAAGGTTATGAAAATGCCGTCTTTCCTAAAACTGTATCTTAAGTTTTATAGGGAGCATCTGTAGGATGATAGGTGAGTATAAATAAACTAGCGTGGATTAGATGCACTTTGTGCAACATTAACCCGAATTAACGTCATAATTAGACTTCTTTCTCAGCATAATATTCAGTTTTATTGTTTTTTTGTTACTTTGTGTAAAGAAATGGAAGACATAGATAAGGTTATAGCAAAACAAAGTCACTTCCCCCATATCAACTAAAATTTCACAATTTTATTTAAAAAGTCACCTCCTTTTGAAGCTTATCAGGAACATCAAGTAGGTGTTGTACACTTTTCCTAACCAAAATATTACCTCTTAGCCTTCAGTTAATATATGTCGCTCGAGTTCCATCAAATTCCCCTGCAAAATTTCCGTCTCTCGTAAACAAGAAATAACAATACTCAAGCCTGAACCGCATTGGGTAACACCTGTACATATATAAATCTGCTAATCAAAGCACTTTTGACAGGGAAATGTATTTCTACAGTATGCTTTTCTGAAGTATTTGTATTCATTATAGCTCATTTTGTTTCGCATTATTTATATCATCGATTTCTTTTACAAATGCCCAATTAACCTATATTGGAGTATCATGGATACTTTGAGAAAATGCTACTCGATCTGTCCCGGCTTTATTTGCACAAGCACTATTCATTTAGTTAAAATTAGTTGATTTGAAAAGTAAAAATCGAGTAACGTATAAGATGATATATGATTATGTGGCATTTTGTTAGAATCCCCATAACATCTATTTTTATAATATTAACTTTTTATCATTTTTAAATGTACAAAACTAAAAATATTGACGGTCGAAAATAATTTTTGTTAAATTAAAATAGTTAACCAGTCCAAATAGAGTTGAGACAGAAGTAGTAAAATAACTGTGTTATTTCATTCTCGTGGCCAATATTTTTGGAAATAAGCTAAGGTAATCAAGCTGTTTCATTCACACGGGCATAAGACACCTCAGATTGCGTATAAAAGGTGAACGGTGGGGTTTTGTGTTAAATATGGAAGATATGTATTACTATAAATTTTTGTTCTGGTTGTGGAAAAATGGGATCTGTAAAGTTTGGGTATCCGATATTGTGATTATTTCCTAAATTTAGATTTCTATCCTTCATATTCATAAAAATGAAACTCAAGTGAATCATATAAAAGTCAAATCTGCATCTGGGTTGCGGGCTTTGTTGCAGGCTTTGTTGGCAGTGGTGGAGATGGCGTGGATAAAAGGGGAAATGAATTTTCAGCTTTAGATTAAAGGGCATTTTGGTCATTTTCGGCCAGTTAATGGTTGGAAATAACCGGTCAGAGTCGGAATATAGTGTTTAGGGTTATATTTGCACTTATGTAAAGTAGTTTGGGTTATTTTTCCACTAAAAATTATCCCACGGTTATATCTGTACTTTCTCAAATATATATGATTATATTTGTATATTTTCCAATTAAATAAATACCTTTTTGTTTTGTTCAGTCTTCACATCTACTATAGTTTCTCTCTTACACCATATGTCAAACAGCCAATATGCAACTCTTAAATCAAGAATAACATACTGCGAAAACTCAATTAATTACACAAATCTCGGTAAGGCGAAGCCACTTCTAAGAGAACAGGCTAAATGGAAAGTTAAAAGACTTCGTAAACTAACCACCACAACACATCAAAGTAGCAAAATCATACTGTGCATGACCTCTACAAAAGTGCTTTAGTTAAAACAAATATCAAACACTTAACGTGGCAAAAGCCAATTAGACATTTGCAAAAATGCCCTACTCACAACAAACATCAAACACCCAAACCGCAACTTTGAAATTAATGATAACGTAGAAAAAACAATTAATTACACATATGAAGGGGCAGAATGAACGTACATAAAAAGTTAAATAGATATATGAAGGCAAAACCAGAACACTGGAACAAGGTAATGGAAAAGTAAAAAATTAACTATGTACATTAATGTGCACCCAACAATAGTCACCACAGGTCGAAGATGATAAATCAAGAAAAAAAAGGTCACATAATTTCATCATTGACGCAAAATAAGAGTAAAAAGGAATACAAATAGCAAATTACATTAAATAAGAGGGCAAATTGATACAGATAGGTAGGAAGAAATGGGATGGGGAAAGGAGACGAGGGCAAATTGATACAGACGTGTAGGAAGAAAGTGGATGGGAAAGGAGACAGCCACAGCTCATGCTTTGGTGAACAAATTTAAGAGACATAACAGATGGAGGGCAACCGGTGCAGGAGGTGGGTGTACGTGAAGAGGCGGGGGGAGGAAGTAGAGAGGTGAGCGCGTGGGGAATTGAAGGGATGACTGGCTACCGTCGACCGTTTGCAAACCTATAGTAGGTGGTGACACGAATTGCTGATTGGAAGAGCAGCAAGGAGGAGGATGGAAGGTGAAGGCGGAAGAAAGGGTCACTGTACCTAAACCGTCTCCCAAAGAAACTATTCGCGCTTTTAGCATAGGTATAGATAATGGATCCAATTCTTCAAACTAAAGTTACCAATGAAAATCCTAACTTGTATATGGAGGATCATACAAAATATACTTAAAACGGCGCAGAGACACACCAATTTGTAAAGGGTGTGAGAGAAATTGAAGGTAAAGATCACCTTTTCGAAGACATTGATGAAAAACATCAGTTTCAGAATTCACAAGGTAATAAACTAGTATCATTTGATGCTTCTTTTGTGCCTTATAATGGGAAGAGGGGAGCATATAAAGTATGAAGATCATCAGAATCATCAATTGCAAGTTACACAAAACTACTGATCTCATACTTTGCATGTACAAGTTGTAACCATATCACTCAAACATGAATGATGAGCACTCAGTTATTCAAAAAGCAAAGCAAAGTAAAAATACAATCAAAAACAAAAGCTAGGCCTGTTCAGAGCAAAACTGTCCAACTTGCCCAAGGCTGGGAATATATAGAAAATGGGTGTGCGGGCAATACACCGAGCTTTAGGATATCCACTCATTCCCACAATACTTGATCATTATTCTGTGCTCAAGATCATACAGATGCAACTTGTATTGTCCAGATTCTTTCGACATAAGAAGCAACTGTCGTCCACCGTTCACAAATTGAGGCCAAATGGTTCTGGGAATGAACTGCGTACGAAATCATGCACACAAAATAACCAAGTCCACGATTCCTTAACTCCATATTCCTTCATCCCCCACACCGACAAACAAGGAGAAGCGCGGGCCTGCATATGGAAGCCCCCTATACAAAGGCAACAAGGAGAAGTGCAGGCCTCACAAGGCATACCGAAGCCCCCTATGCAAAGACAACCATCCAAATCTATGGTGCCAGCAACAGCAACAGCAATTGATGATTGTTATTGTCACTGATCTTTCTCCAAGAACCAATCCTATAACTATAAATCTCGTAACGGTATTCTGGGGGGTCAACGGAAAGGATAACAATAAGCATGAAAAGTGAATGAAAAACATCAATTTTCAACA
This sequence comes from Rubia tinctorum, assembly GCA_032355605.1. Classification (NCBI taxonomy): domain Eukaryota; kingdom Viridiplantae; phylum Streptophyta; class Magnoliopsida; order Gentianales; family Rubiaceae; genus Rubia; species Rubia tinctorum. The sequence continues at coordinate 16,943 of JAULKM010121958.1, read as the reverse complement.
ATAAACTTTTTCTCTAAGTCCGGCGAACGAAGGGTTTTGCTATATTTTTCATTTTTTTTCTTATTTTAATTTTAATTTTTTAATTCAGAATTAATGGATACAATGTACCCAAAATCGTACCCTCCATTTTGACCGTATCCGTACCCGGTCAAAGTACCCAAAAAGTCAACCCACGCCGGGGACGTTCCCGGACCGAATCCGCACCGAATCCATACTCGGTACGTATCCGGTACGGGTACAATGACCCATTTACCGTACTCGGGTATTAGAGGCTGGAACCCTCGATAATATTTCAATCACTAAATCTTCTGGAATCTCATATGATGGCCTATTCGGTAAATCTTTCGGAACTTGAGCAGCTCCTGATGAAGAAGATGACCTAATCAATAAATCTTCTGGAACCTGAGCAGCTCCTGATGATGATGACCTAATCAATAAATCTTCTGGAACTTCGGTAGGTCCTGATGATGATGACCCAATTCCGAAACAACAAAACATACACTTCAGCGACATAGTTCCTGTTACCAATTTAAACAGCTGGCTCAAGTAGGAGAGTTTCCGCGGTTCTGTCAAGTACTTTTATGTAGTACGAGAATCGTATATACATTAGTCAGATAGATTTTAATACCATATTGCTATGTTATCCTTTATAGAGTTTAAATCCTAGTTCAACTATAATTAAAAAATTACTCCCTTAAATATTTACCTTTAATATTTATCGTAGATAACATCAACTACTACTTTATTTCAGTTGTATGCATCTTGGTAAAATAAGACTATAACATCAACTAGTACTTTATTTTGGTTCCATCCAATTCTGCACGCTTTGACTGTCGTTATTTGACTAAAAAAAGTTTGATCATTAAAATCAAATCATCATTGTTTGCTATCACCATCAATTAGGGGTATTTCCGTAATCATTTTGACTTCTCTATTTTGAGAAAACGACACCGTTATGCCGAATAGCGTTCCTAAATTTCTCTGTTCCTCTTCTTCATCACCGTTCTGATTTCCTTCATATTTGTTTCTCTTTTTAAATCACCTTTCTGTTTTCATTGTTCCTTTTCTTCATCACTGTTCTGATTTCCTTTCTCTTTTTATTAAATTATACACTTCTCAAATTTGATTCCAAAAAAGCTTAACCATTTATAGCTTAATTAGTTATACACAACTAAAATTTAGTAAAATTGTAATTTATACTTATTTCAATAATTTTTAACTAATTGACTATTTTCACTTCATAATTCATATAATTAGTAGTTTTTTTATGATTAAACTTTAGAATTTAATAAAATTATTTACTTAATTCAAATATGAGATACAAAAAAATACTAAAAAATTTATTCCAAATTTTTCATTAACTACTCTGGCAACGCACGGTAAGACACTTCTAGTTGTATGTAAATACAATTTATGAAAAGTTGACACTCTAAAACTACATGTTAGATTTGCGTTCTGTGTAAATACAAATTATGAAAAGTTGACACTCTAAAATACACGTTAGTACGAATCTAACAAGATTACTGATGGCATAGTAGAACAAAGGTCAATATGGGTTAGCACATCAAGTCCTAGCTGAAAGGTCCAAGACTCAAGATGAGCCTCAAACTTTTCGATGAGGGTTCACCAAGGGACCTCTCTAGAAGAAGAGAGAAGCTAGGCTTTAAACCAAAGATTAGGGTTCCAAGATAATTATAAATAGGGAGTTATGTCTTTTATTTTGAGGTAACTGTCTCATTGCCCATTCTGGTCTTTTATCTTATCACCCTGCTGAGTCTGACTTAGCCATCAGAGAATCTTCCCCCAGATTCCTCCGGGGTTGTCTCTTTTGCAGATCGTGGGTCAGCGAAGGTGGATCGCGGCAAGATCGGATCGCAGGTTCTTATTTCCGCATCAATTGGCATGCCCTGTGGGACCTCCAATTAAACTAGATCTAGATCTAGATCCTTTAGTGCATGTATGCATCCATGACTGCTACTCGGCCGAGCGAGAGCTTGAAGGCGAAGAAAACCTGAACTGGTCAGGTGATCAAATCTTTGAGGAGTACAGTTGTCCCCACGACCCCGTATGCAATGGAGGGGATACCAAGGAAAGTTTTGATAGCTCCTTATCTTTAGGTTCCCGCCACATTGGGACTGCCTGGTGGAACACTACCAGGAGGATCGGGAGATGTGGAAGTCACAATTGAACCAGCTATGGGAATCGGCACCACGATGTCATTGTTTGGATTGTGAGAAGTCGATAAACGCACTGCAGAGGGATCAGGAGATTCACATGTCGAAGGATGTGAGCGCAGGGTCCAAGAGAGTTGGAACCTGGGGGATGCGACCATGGGCTTACGACCAAATTTTAACCAGATCACACAAAAAATGTTGGTAGCAGCAGGGTACCAGATTGTTCCCCCTTTGATGATCCATGGCCCTTCGATGATGGAAGTACCCTCGATAACCCTTGGTTCAATAGCACTAGAGGCACAAGTCAGAGCTCTACTATTTGCGAGTCAAATGTTGAATGTGGCGTACTTTGGATATGCCAGAGAAATTGCGCTACCTAGACCACAACCCTCCTTCCCCGGACACATGCATATGAGCTATCCTATGCCCAATCAGATGTCATCATATCTGATCCCAAATGCATAACGGAACAGAGATGTTGCATATCCGGAGGATATGGGAGCCAATATCCACTCAGGATCGCCAGTTTGCAACATGGGCATGCTTCCTGGATGAACACCATAAAATTCTGAATTATTAAGGAGTCTATGCACATCCTGAGACGGGAAGTGCTCTGGGGAGGGAGCTGGATAGATTGATAGGGCCGAATGGACAAACTGCAGGGTCTCCTTTCGGGAAAGTCATAACATTATTTTGATGGCCCAGAGATGTGAAACCACCAGAGGGGCTCCCTACCTATGCAGGAGATTTATATCCCTGGGAACTCATCTTAACTTTCCTCAGTTTGATGAACTCTCGAGACTTCGATGAAAGGTTGGCGTGTAAGCTGGTGGTAGTTTAGCAAGTTGCCAAGAGGTTCGTTGCATTCATATCAGGATTCCAGTGGAGCATTATTGAGCCAGTATTGCTAGAAGAATAAATCAACTAAAACACTAGCTGACATGTACCAAACAAAACAGAAACAGGGGGAGTCCATTGTGGCCTTTTATCATAGATATTTTGATGATAGCTTGGGGGTGGTCGAAGAAACGAATAATGAAGTTATCCAAGGGTATATGTTGGGAATGGAAGATCTTGAGCTTTAAAATAAGCTGGCGACAAAAATCCCTAAAACACTTCAACAGCTGCGGGAGGTTGTAGAGTAACATTCGAAGGTAGAGGAAGCCACATGGAAGAAGAGAGAGGGAATGATGGCTAAACATGTGAGGGTAGAGGCCTATGGATAGGCCAGGTTTCGAGGGTACACACTTATACGACACACCCAAGCAGAAATATGGATTATTCATAGAGGGCTCTTCAAATAACTGCCCCCGGTGAATTACACAAATAGAGCTTTCACCGCCAGAATGTCCACCAACAAGTTTTGTGACCATCACAGGTATTATGGGTACCCACCTTAGAATGGAGATAGATCTGTACGAAAGAGAAGGTCTTTTGAAGAATTCATTTTTCCAACCATTTTGGAATGACCCTTCGAAGACAATGGATGAAAGAGGAAGAAGGTTTCCGCCAAAGAGGAACTTTAATGCTGGAGGACGAGGAGCTCGGAGTCCTCAAGGTCAACAATAGGAGCTCCGCGAAGAACCACAACGGAATCCCCCAGCAGAACATCAAAATAGGAATGATGAAAACCATGTGCATAGGGTGATCAATTTCATCAGTGGGATAGTTGGGAAGGGATCTTCGAACGCGCTGATGAAGGCTCAGTCTCAATGCATATTGGCAGGGGAGCCAGCGGGTTAGAGGTTTCGACCCGATGAGATGATCACATTCTCGGAGGCAGAAGCGGTCTTGAATCAATCCCCCATGCAGATCCCGTGGTTATCTCAGCGCTATTCTTTGATGATGGAACCGGGGTCAAAATAATGTTTGTGAGTTGCTTTGATCAATTAGGAATTGGATGTGTAAACTTGAAGAAGACAACTTTGCCACTGTTAGGGTTTACAGGGAAGACGGTCTATCCATTTTGAGAAATAACTCTGCCTGTAAGGATTGCGGATTGAGATAAGGGAATCACAGTGTATTGCAGTTTTGCGGTCATCGATGCTTTCTCCCTGTATAATGTGATACTCTAGAAACCTTAGATGTGTAAGGCTCGAGCAGTGTGGTTGCCATATAATTTGATGATGAAATTCCCAACAGAAAGGGGAGTAGCGTCCATCTGTGGATACTAGGCAGTGACTCGAAGCTGCAACTACGAAGCGGTGCGGGGAGCAGGGAAACCGAGAAGCATAGCCGTGATACATGGAAAAACTGACCCAGCAGACACGCAATAGCTTTCCGTTCGAAGTCTTGGGACAATAGCTGTGGGAAAAATGATGCTCGAAGGGGTTAAGCAGGAGTTGAAGAATCTGCTGGATCGGTAGTTCGGTGTATTTTCCTGGGACATATTAGATTTGACAGGAGTACCGGCCCATTTGGTGGTCCAAAACTAAATGTTGACCCTTAGATAAAGCCAGCTAAACAGAAGAGGAGGATGTTCGCCCCCGAGAGGGCCGAGGCAATCAGATTGGAAGTGGAGAAACTCCTTAAGACAGAATTGATCGAAGAAGTTTTCTACCCAGATTGGTTGGCCAACCCAGTCCTAATCCCAAAGCCATATGGGACGCGACGTATGTGCATCGACTTCACAGATTTAAACAAGTGTTTTTCAAAGGATAGCTACCCGCTACCTTCGATGGATCAGTTGGTGGAGGCAATAACGAGGTATCAGATCTTAGCCTTTTTCAACGCCCATAAGGGTTATCATCAGATAATGATGGAAGAGGAAGAGGAAGACAAGGAGAAGACCTCGTTCATAACAAACATAGGCACTTTATGCTAAAAAAATATGCCGTTTAGTTTGAAGAATGCGGTGGCTATTTACCAGTGACTGGTCGACAGACTTTTCAGGAGGCAAATTGGTAAGCGTGTGGAAATATATGTAGATGATATGGTGGTAAAGAGCATGACTTTTGACCAGTTCTTACATGATTTGGAGGAAATGTTCGAAGAGTTACGAAGGGAAAATATGAAGTTGAACCCTGCAAAATAGGTGATTGGAGTAGGTGCATAAAAATTCTTGGGTTTTATAGTTTCAGAGAGAGGGATCAATGTTAACCGAGAAAAAGTTGAGGCTTTGATAACCATGAAAATCCCACAGAAAGTTGACAGGGTTCTTGCCAGTGTTGAGTCGGTTCTTTTCGAAAGGAGCTGGAAAACACTTGCCCTTCTTTGATGTACTTCGAAGCGCTAAAAAGTTTGACTGGACAGAAGAATGTGAAAAGGCTTTTCTGGAATTGAAGGAGCATATGAGAACCTTACATACATTGATGAAACCCGATAAAGGAGAAGTTTTGTATATCTACATCTCATCTTCAACTTCACCCATTAGTGATGTACTTATGAAGGAAAAAGGAGAAACAACAGCATCCCATTTACTTTATCAGCAGAGCTTTGCATGGTTCGAAGACAAGATATACGACTGTTGAGAGATTAATTTTGGCACTTGTACACGCACCTCAAAGACTTCGGCCTTACTTCCAGGGTTATACCATAGTCTTACTCACTAATTATCCCATCAGGAAAATACTTCAAAAACCAAATTTTTCCTGAAGAATGATGAAATGGGCTGTAGAGTTAGGAGAGCATGATATAAGGTTCCAACCTAGGGCGGAAATCAAAGGCCAAGCCTTGGCTGATTTTCTTGTTGAAACCATGGAAGTAATTGGAGAATAGGAAGCTGCGAAGGAATGAGTGTGGAAGTTGTTTGTAGATAGGTAGTCACATTCGGGGGAAACTATAGCAAGGGTGCTGCTTACTAGCCCCGATGGCATAGACTACCCCTATGCCTTGCACTTAAAATTCAAAGCTACCAACAATGCGGAAGAATACAAGGCCTTGATCACAGGTCTCCGTTAAGCTAAAGAAATGAAGGTGTAAAAAGTGGAGATGTTCAGTGATTTTCAGATCATGGTAAATCAAGTCAATGGGGAATATGAAGCCATAGAAGTTAGCTTACAACGGTATTTGGAGGTGGTTAAACCCCTGTTAAAGTGTTTTTGATCATACACACTTTCTCAAGTGCCCAGGGAAGAAAACTACAAGGTAGACACTTTAAGCAAGTTGGCTTCCTTAGACTTAGGAGAAGTAACCCAAAAGCGGGTGCTTTTTGAGACTCTATATCATCGAAATTTAGAGGAGATAGTTCTGATGGAGATCGATGAAGGAGAAACCTGGTTGATCCCGATTGTCAGGTACTTATAAGAGGTAACACTCTCAGAAGACCCTACCGAAGCTAGAAAAGTTTGACTCAAAGCACCCATATTTGTTATATAGGAGGGGACTTCATATTGGAGGGGATATTTGCAGCCCCTGCTTCGATGTGTCACACCCTGCGATGCCTAGTATCCGATACAGGAGGCTCACAAAGGTATTTGTGGTAGCCACCAAGGGGCTCGTTCGGTGGCTAGGAGAATGGTTCGAGAAGGGTGTTATTGGCCAACGATGTTTAATGATGTGGACCGGTATATTCGAGTTTGCAACCAATGCCAAAAGCATGCACCTATAATCCATATTCCTTGGCAGAGATGATCAACATACACAGTTCATGACCTTTCAAAAAATGGGAAATTGACTTGGTTGGACCTTTCACTGAAGCTCCTGGAAGTTTTAAATATCTCATTGTGGCGATTGGCTACTTTACTAAGTGGGTCGAAGCTGAGTAGTTGACAAACATCCAAGGGAGGTCTGTTGTCTCATTCTGTTGGAAGAATATTACTTGTCGTTTTGGTATTCCTAGGGTGTTCATTACTGACAACAGAACTCAGTTCGCGAGTGACCCATTTAAGAGCTGGCGTGAAGAGTTCCAGATTCAGTTGAAGGTGACGTTGGTATACCACCCGCAAGCCAATGGTCAAGTTTAGGTTACTAACCGTACCCTAGTTAAAGGTATTAAAGCAAGGTTGGAGGAAGCTGTAGGTAATTGGATCGATGAGTTGCCTAATGTGTTGTAGGCATACCGAACGACTGAGTCTTCCCCCATGGGGGACACCTTTACAGCCTAGTCTTTGGATCAGAGGCAGTAATTCCGAAAGAAATTCACATTCCAAGTCTGAGAATGCTAGCAGCAGAAGAAGGAAATGATAAAAAATGCCTTTTGGACCTTGACCTGATGGAGGAAAGAAGGGCCCTATCTTCGATTAGAGAGGCCAAGGTCAAGGAGATGGTTAAATACTATGATCGAACGGTGAAAAATTTCCAATTTGCCATAGTTACCTCATAATGAGGAAGAATGAGAAGAGCCACCAAAAACCAGAAGGCAAGCTAGCCCAGAATTGGGAAGGACCCTAATTGGATTCTCGAAGTTCACCCAGGAGGTTGGTTACATTCCAACCTTCAGCAATACCACTAGATGTGAGAGAAACTTGTGCTAAATGGAAAGGATGTGTGATGTAATGGCTAGTTTTGCAAAATGTAGTTCCCAGATTTGTATGCCTCACGCAGCAATTGGGTGACTGAATGAAATTTTAATACCCATGATACTATTTCAAAATACGAACATTTGCTCCTAAGCGATCGAGCATTCGCTCTGAAGAAATCAAGCATTTGGTCTTGAGAGATAGATCATTCGCTCCTAAGAAATCCAGCATTCGCTCCTAAGCGATTCACCATTCGCTATTAAGTGATCGATCATTAGCTCTTAAGCGATCGAATATTCGCTCATAAGAGACCCAACATTCGCTCTTAAGTGATCTATCATTCACTCTTAAGTGATCGAATATGCTCTCTTAAGCGACCCAACATTCGCTTTTATGCAGTCCATCATGCACCTAAGAGATCGAGGTATACGCCCTAAATTAATCAAATTATTCGCTCTTAAAGGATCGAGACATTTGCTCTTAAGCAATCAAACATTTTTAATTACCAAACTAACTCTTTCAATATTTTGAGTAGACGAAGAGAATTTTAAGATGGTGAATAAAAATAATTGTAGCAATAATAATAATAATCACTTCTTTTTTCATGCGATGAGAAGTTTTTACAAAACATAAGTTTGATAGCAATTATTTTCTGTTAAATCTACAAGGAGTTGATGAACCAACAATTTATTGATTTAACTAGACCATTCCACATTTCCAGCCTTCAACCCAGTCGCAAGCATAAATAGCTGATTGATCTCACCCTCTGAAGCGTATGACGGGCACGCTGCCTTCGCGGGGGGATTAACTCTTCAGACGGTGATAGAGTCTACTCGTCATCATTAACATGTATTAGCCAATCACCATCATTTCCATAAGTTACTGCGGGAATATCTCTGATATCCTCATTGGCGCAAAACGAGGTTAAAGTCTCTCCCACAGGCTTAGCTCAAGTGGTTCTATTCGAAGGTTGGGCTATTCGAGGGCTACCACCAGGATGAGATTCACCCAACTTACTCTTAGGACGAGACTTATTTTTAGGCTGAGTCTTCCCCTTCGAAGATCTTGTTGAACGTTTCCTCTTTAGGGGAATCACCTGCGAAGGATTTTTCGATAAATTCCCCTTCGAGGAACTAGCTTGAGACCGGAGACGCTCTAGCCACTCATGAATAGTGTCATGCACGGTGTAATTGGTAGGCTTCCAGTCTAAACCTTTATTTAGCATATCTTGTTCAGTATCGTACACAAACTTGGCTATATCGTCGATGAGACTCATATCAAGAACACCATGAGATAGCTCGTATGCTCGAAGACTATCAGAAAAGGATTCGATTGTAGCTGTCTATTTTGACACTTGACACAGAAGCCATGAGTTTTGGACCACAAGCTCCTGATAGAGCTGGGTATTTCTATCAATGACATTCTGTAAGCGAAGTGCCTCTTCGCTAAGGTGCTTGTTACATTTCACAATCTCAGCAACCTGGGATTCGGACCTTCTAATATCATCTTGATAGTACGTGATATCCCTCCTTAAACTCAAAGTGACAACTATATAAGCTGGAATATTCGCTCATTATTTCCTGTAAAGTATTTTGATGATCCATCTCAGTACCACTGCAGGCCTCGTCCACTATAGCAAGGGCAATAGCAGTTCGACCAGTCCTTGAATATATGTGTGCCTTTCTAAGAAGATCCTTAATCAAATGATGGCTGCCATCATGCCATGAAGATAGCTCTTTGTTTTCCTTGGACAAATCATTAGTTATTCGGGTTATTTTGGTAAGGTTTTTCGAAAAATCTGATCTAGCCTTAGATAATTCTTGAGTGGACCTCTCTAGCTGATCCCTAACCCCAGATAACTCTTGAGTGGACCTCTCCAGCTCATTTCTCATAAGCAAATTCTATAAAGAATAAAATATACAAGTCAAATACTTAAATTAATTTATTTTTTTAAAGAAAGAGAGAGATCTCAAAACGTCGAATATATATAGATCAAATGCATGATTGTTCATAGGAGATTACAAAGGAGCAAACTCATATATCTCTTTTCTCAGGACCTACGCTAGGATTGGTTGCCTTATAAAGCACAGCAGTCTCAACCTCTCTATCTTCCTGGGCACTGTCAATCTGGCCCTCTTTCTCCTTAGAAGTACCGGCATAGGCACCTCCCCTGCCTTTGAAGACATGACTGAAACGTTAATATTCTTAAGATCCTCAGCCGTATGAAACTTCTTCACCCTATTCACAAGACTGAGAAGTTCGTATTGGAAGCCATCAGGGATGGTTACCTCCGCCCACCTCAAACGGATCTTCTTCTTGTCGTCTTCGATGACATACTCTTGGATAGCCACATCTTGCTCAACAGAGAGGTTCTCAGATACCCAGCTGATGAGTTCTGAGCATCCTCATTGCTTCAAGGTCTTCAGGAGATTTATGAAGAAATCATACATGTCTTGAGAACCCATCAGCTTGTCTGTGTAGCATTCCAACAGAGCTTGTTGAGCCTCAGCAAAGCACTTCTTCAAAAGACGTCTTTCCCTGTCCTTCAACCTCTTCGAGCTCTCTTGCAGGTCGTTAATCTTCTTCTACATCTTCGACCTCTCATATTTACGAGCATCTTCAACTGCAACCTCGATAGGGCCTCGTAGAAGGGGGAAAGAATTGGCTAGCGGCTGACTCCAGGGCTGATTGAACATCCATCACCACCTAAGAAAAGAAAAAAGGAGGGATTAGCTTAAAGAGATCCAAATTCAACCAAATAAAAAATGACTATATTATACCGTGGGATCGCCACTTGGTTCCCCAAGGAATCCCAAAGATAGGTCATCCTTGCCTGCCGAATCATGAGGGGAAGTGGGGTTGGGGCCGTCGGAGATATCGACGGTCTCAGTTCTTAGCCTCTTCGAATGACTCTCAAGTACAGGAGGCCTCTGATGAGCAAGGGTAGATGAAGGTTGCCTTGCGTTCGCCCAAGGACGGGGGGTCATGTCCTGCTTGAGCTCATTCACGAAGTTATCTGCGTCGTCCACTGCATAAAGAACACACCAATTACATTGGGATAAAGAAAATGAATTCAAACTTATGAGTATTATCTTAAAAGACCTTCACAAGCATTTGGAAATATCGCCCCTTTGATAGGCACATCCTCAGAGTGGGTTAAAGGCCTATCATTACCCTTTTCCCTCTTATCACTTGGGAGCGAAGACTCACTCGGATTAGTTTCAACAGTGCCTCGACGGTTTACATAAGCGTAAATATCATCGTTAACCCACTTAGGCCAAACCAAGGGTTTTGCGCCTTTCGTTTTGAGGCGATATGTCCTGACATCCAGGGGTTCCAATCCTCGAAGACGTTCTACATCCTCACACATACCCTCAGGGACCACCTACTTCCCTTTCCTCATTTCAACAAGGACATTGGGATTCCATCTAGGGGTTCGATAGATAGAACAGTCAAAAGTCAAGGCTTTATCCTGCCACCCCATGTTATTGGATAGAGGAATGATGAACCCACGCCCAGGTAGTCTATTAGCTAGAGTGAAAGTTCCCCTAATATCTCGGTTACTAATCAAACAGTATATGGCTCTAAATAGTTCATATCAAGGATCTACTCCCACCTCTTTACATCTAACTAAGAAGGCCATTATAATTACTACCACATTAGGATGCAACTGGGACAAGATGACATCAAACTCTTCCATCAAGTTCAATAAAAGAGAAGGGAAGGGAAAACTTTTCCCCGACCTAATATGTCTACTATAGGTTATGGTTTTTCCAATAGGTAGATTGTCCAAGGACATCTCTGATTCGATAACCCTCAACTTAGTCGAGAGGAATACGCTGATATGAAGGAATCTCTTCGATGAGTTTCCGAATCTCTCCGGGGAAGGAGTACTGCTCAGGGACCCCAAAGCAACTAAAGATTTATTCTTAGAACGCTTCTCGGCCACAAATTTCCTCTTAGAGGAAACATACAAAATTACGTTTGTAGCCCCCTCAACCTTAGGACTGCTTATTTGTTCAATATTACCCCCAAGTTGGCCTAAAAAACCCTCGCCAGCGTTATTAACTATCCTAGAAGGTTCGATTCTAATCGAGCTAGTTTCAACAGGGGAGTCAAGAAGACCACCAGAGGAGGGAATGTGCCGGATTGGCTTTGAAATTTCCGAGCTAATTGGAAACTCACTAAAATCGGGAGACAATTCACCGGAAAATCACGAGTTAGCATTTTTAGAAAGATTTTCACCCGGGAAACTCGCTCCCTCACTGGAATCTCTCTCAGGGTTTATTGCAGAAAGAGACAGAGGAGAAAAGGAGGCATTATTATAGTCTAAAGTGGGAGGAGAAGCCACAGAAACTTACTTGTAAGGACTGAAGAATGAGAATAACTTGGGAGCTGAGAATTGAAGTTGAAGTTGAAATTTAAGAAGCTTGAGATATAACTTGCAGAGGAAGAAGACGGCTAATAAAAAAAGAAGAAGGGATTTTGGGGATAATAAAGGCAAAAAGAGAGAAGGAAAGGGGAATAATGATTGCCTCAAGAAAAGGAGGACTTAAAAAGACTAGAAAGGAGAGCAGATTCAACTTGCGGTACCTACTCACGCGCCGATATTACTTCCAAAATCCAAGTTATTTGAAAAACCTAAGTGCTCATCCGCAAAAGCTAAGCTTCGAAAGCTAAAAGACTTGAGGAAATTTTTGACCTCATCGAAGGCAACAACCACAGGTTATAGCCATCATAGGAATAAGTTCTCGATGATTCAGTGTAACTTTCGATGATGCAAAAACTCCAAAGAATGGAATATCACTTAGCTTTTCTGGAAGCTTTTGATAACATAGTAGAACAAAAGCCAATATTGGCTAGAACATCAAGTCCTAGCCGAAAGGCCCAAAACTCGAGATAGGCCTCAGGTCTTTTGATGAGGGTTCTCCAAGGGGCCTCTCTAGAAGAAGAAAGAAGGTAGACTTTAAACCAAAGATTAGGGTTCCAAAATAACTATAAATATGGAGGTATGTCTTTTATTTTGAGGTAATCGTTTCATTGTCATTCTGACTTTTTATCTTATCACCCATCTGAGTCTGACTTAACCATCGGAATATCTCCCCCCGGATTCCTCCGGGGTTTGTCTCTTTTGCAGATTGCGGGTCAACAAAGGCGGATCGAGGCATGATCGGATCGGAGGTTCCTATTCCCGCATCAATTACATACGATAATATCCTAACTTATTTATCAATTTAAATAATTTTGCTAAATAAATAGTTAAATTGCAGATTGAACATACATAGATCTATATAATCGGGAGAATCATGGATGATCATCTCTGACTCAAGTACGACTCGTTTAAACTTTCGAACAAAACTATAAAATTTCTCTCAAGGTCTAATGAAAATAATTAAATTCAACTCGAGTTTGAACAAGACTACACATGCAGGTTCTTATCTTTTAATAATTTCTTTATATTTATATATATATACATAATTTTATTTTAGATCGAAAACTGTTAGATTAGATTATTTTATAATTAGTATAATTAATAGGGTGATTGAATTTTTTTATTTTTTTGCAATGAGATACCTATAGTTATGAAACTTTTTAAAACAAATCTAAATATATAAAAAATTATAATTCGACCTTAAAATTTATAAAAATGTAATTGTTTTATCAATTGCTCTAATAGTTGGTGTAACAGAAGAACTTCTCAAAATATATTATATTATATATATATATATATTGTTGGTCCGATAAACTCGATGAGATAAACGAATTGAATTCAGTTTTGAGTACTTAACAATGTTGCTATACCTCGAGCTCGTTTAAATTTGACTTTGAACCAAACTTTGATCGAAATGCTCAGGAGCTCTTTAGCGACTAGCTAACTTCTGGTAACGACTAGCTCACTTCTGGTAACTACCGTATGATCATAAGATTCATGATGAAACGAGATGAGAAGGAAAGAAGTTGAAAAAATCCTTAAAACTGAAATGAAACGACATCGTTTTACTAGAGTAACTAAGTTAAAAAGACAAAATTACCTCAGGTCAAGGACAGATAGTCCATTCCCCCGGATAGGCTAAATTCAGAAGGTCCGACTATCTTTGAGGTAAGGATAGAGCCTAGCGATACCTAAACTCATTCTTTTGGAAAGGGTTCTCATTCCTAAACTCTGATGGCAAGTAGGCACAACCAACATGATCAAATTATCTGATCTGTGGATACCTGATTCACTGCAAGTAGCACAACATAAAACTATGAAAGTAGCTCAGCGAATACATAGATATATTACAAGTGACCTACCACCGTTCAATGAAGGAGAAAAGAATTCTACTATGTTTAACACTACCAGTCTAACACATCCCAGATTCAACACATGTTTCTGATACTAAAAACGGTATATCGGGTGGCGTATTACCTACGTATCGAGTCCGACCTACGTATTGAGTCCCATAGGGTCGAGGGCCTGGCATCCCATGTACATTGCCCAGGTTGCTATTTCTAAGCGTTTGGTCTGAAATGATCATTATAGAAAGAAAAACCATGCTCACTGTTTGCTACATGTCGGCCGAATCTGTCCTTGAACACTTGGGGAGTCATCTCTGTATAGAAAGCATCATTTAGGTCCTCGGGTTCATGGGGAAGAGCCGGGCTGCGGTTCATATGAGGATCAACGTAACTGGACCTTACCAGGCCCCGGTTCATTTGAAGATCTGCGTAACTGGACCTCCCGGAAGAAGATGCGCTCGAATCAAATGCATTTTCGTAAACAGGCTTTGCTGCATGGCTACCTGATGGCATTGCAGAAGCACGCGATCCATGCATGAGACCGGGAATTGTTTGAGGATGGTGATAGTTGGAGGTATTTGAAGATGATAGACCAGCAACAAAAGAGGTTTGATGAACAGTCCTTGATGCTGGGATGCCGGACTGTCTTTCCACAAACGGCATTGCAGATGGATGAGGCCCGGAAACACCTCGTGGAAAACCCACTGGTGTGGTCTCTGTAAAGGGGCTGGGAGAGTGGCTGTAGAACAGATTACTATATGGTGTGGGAGAGCTTCCATAGGAATGATTGCCTAGAGACATACTTGATCTATGCTCCTCATAAGAGATGCTGGGGTATCTGTCTGCGGTGGCATCATGGTACCCGCGAGATAAAACCATTGCTTCAGACTGAAAATCAGTTGGCAGTCTAAACAGCCCCGGAAACCCAACGGGCATCTCCATTTTTTCCTTAGATCTGATGCCAGGAACAGAAAGTTCAGTGCCCCAAGTCAAGGATCCGATTTCTGATGATGATTTACCTTGAAGTTTCTGGTTTAGTGATAACCTAGCTTGTTGTAGTTCCCCCAGGACAGATTCCAATGCACTTACAGGCTTTTCAGGTATCAAAGCAAGTTCCTTTTGGAGTGCAGAACTTTCACCATCTTTTGAAGAGACAGATGGTCTCCCAACAGAACCACTGGAGATCGAAGAGATGTGGTTGCTTGGGGAAGGAGTCTTGTTCAGGTTTCCTGAAAACGCCTGGCTCTGAGTACCCGTGGAAGTGGAAAACGCAGACACTAACAATGAGGATCCAGAAGCAACCAGGCTACTGGTTTTCTGAGCTTGCGAGTTCGTACTGTCAATGTGGGAAGGACCCACCATATTCTTGGCAACTTTTGGTTCGATCTGTTCAGTGAAGCTTGGTCTAACTACCTCTGAGTTGCTACTTCCTAGCCTTTCAGTACTTACGGTAACCTTAGGATTCAACTGATCCGATGCCTTCATTTCATCTCTTTCTTCAGTAACATCTGAGTGGTTCCCAGGGTCACAAGAATCCTAGTTTTGTCATGAAAAAAATATCAGAATTTGGTGATATTATATGGCTGATATTAATAAATTACAATATATGTGAGAGAACACAAGTTTCACAAAGTTCTGAGCATCAAAGAACACGGGGTTAGGTAACAGCAGAAAACCACTGAGCCCTATCATCCATTTCCAACCCTGGAAAAAAAATTAAAAATAGGAAAGCTGATGGACCCTCAAGGTTAGGCCACCAAAATAAAATGTGGAAACAGCCTTAAACAGTTATCTTAAAGAAAAGAACAGAAAATCACCGGGGGATTACTTCAACAAGTATTTGAGCAATTCTATCACACTTATTCGACTAAGTGACCTAAACACAGCTAGAATGGACTTGACAACCAAGGTCATTTGAGTCCTAAATTCCTAACAGAAAAAAGAAGTCCTGAAGTCCTTAATGAGAGTCCCACTGTCTAAATTATGTCAAGCAATTTCAGACATAAGACAATTTAGCAGCTTACATAAAAAAGAAACAGTTTTTTGGTAATATATTGACATGTCAGCAATTCAAAATGGTCCATGATTAGAGTAAGTACGATATACCAAAGAAAAAAGTATGTACGACATACCAATATAGAGCTGTTGTTCTCTTTGACTCTCTCTTCCCACTCTCTCTGAGCATTTTCTTCTGCTTCAAATTGCCCTCTGAATTGTGCTTTACATTGTAAGGTGCCATTATTGTCCTCATTTTTTGCATTTCTATCTGAATAGTAACCATTAGCACCTTTAATTCCCGGAGAACCTGAAACTGAAGCTTCTGGTGTAACATTAACTCCATGGTTTACAGCTTGCTTGGTATCAGACCATGCCGGCGAATCTTTCGAGAATGTATCTACTGTACTGCCTTGCAGTTCATGCATATTAGCATCATCGTGCATCTTCTCAGAAACAACTCTAGTGACAGAAATGAGGAAGAGTGAGAAATTTACCATCAGAACAATTTGTATTATCAAGAAGTAAATGAGCAATTACTAATGTCCAACTCCACGGATTTAATGAAGGCTTAACTCAGCATGTGGTCATGATATGGGAGATTAACAATTTCACATTAATTGAGTGAATAATAATTACTCAGTTGTTCATATCTCAGATAGCTTAAGGCAAAATGAAGCGATTAAAATTCTCATGTACTGTATATTTTTTGGCTGCCAATCTATTTTTGAAAATCATTTTGCTGAAGTAAAAACCACAAGAAATTGCTGGGATAACCAAGAATAATTGAAGTCAATGTAAATGATTTTGGCATTGGTTGATAAAGAACCAAACAAAACAAATCAGAACCTACCTACTCTCCCTGTGTCTTATACGTCGACATGATTTACCATCACGCTTCGGAAAAGAAGTACCATTTGGAGAAAAAGTAGAATTTCTTCTCCGAGCAGTTTCTACGTACTTTGTTTTTTGATGGGAATGCTCATAATCCTTGCTACTTTTCCAAGATAGGCTCCGGCCAGTAGAAGGAGAAGATTCAATTTCAGAGCTTGAGTACGTCTCCATATCACTTCTTCTCACTTCAAGATTACTCGAG